>PQWD01003267.1:302656-446783 GCA_019425675.1 Leucinodes orbonalis
GAATATTTTAACCTTACTATGTTAAGGGTCGTTGGCCTGGACTAAAGACTTGATTGGGTTCGAAAATAAATTCGAAACGCCAATTATTACCTAAACACTGTTCAGACCCCCAGGTCGTCATGAGACCATAAGTATTAATATATCGAATCCTTCCATTAAAAGTAAGAATAAATGTAATTAATAAAATGTCAGTTGATTACATAAGATCTTAAAGTCATAGATATGTAATTACCTACAAAAATGAAAAGTCGTTTGGGAGATCTAAAAAGGATTCAATAATAAAATTGATTTGTAACGCAACATCGTTATTATTTATATGAGCTAATTATCTCGTAACAATCATAGTTTTCCCAGCCCTTACAACGCTTTCCGTATCAGCTCGATCTAAAGTTTTTCTCTATCACCGGCGGCAATTATACAGAAAACTATTGTGCTCTGCGTAATAACGTTTTCCCAAGCACTTTCACTATCAGAGCTACTCCAACGCGACGTAACAAGAAATAACATTGCGGTATGTCGCAACAGGTTGAAATTGACAGTTATGTACTTTTAGTTCGATATTTGTAAAAATATTAGGGGTAAAAAACTTCCTTGGTGTTGGGAAAGTTACCTGATTGCTTAATAATTTACTGTTTGAAAATTAGCCATCAGAGTTTATTTATACGAATCCTTTGCCACGTCAAAAAAAGAATTACTTATGCAGCGATTATTTATAATAAAATTTTCGCCGTAATTAATTTATTCCCACGTCTTTGGGTCGGGTGTTATTAAAGGCGAACTATTATAATAATTGACTGTACATGCTACAGATTACTACATCTTTCCCTGTTGCTTTGCAAGAATTTCTTACTTCCGAATAACATGTTACTCGTACATAAAAGAAATATTCGACATTTGGTGCGTGATTCTTTATTCACGTGTCAATAACTAACTTTTATAAGTAACACGCGTAAACAAACGAAGTATAGCGCATTGGATGTAATAAGTTCCTTTCAAACAATGATGAACGATATAACAAAAAGTGCAATAATATGATATCTTGGCACACGATCACAATTGAAGGAAGTGGAACAACATACTCTTTATTTCCATGTTTTATTTCTTTGAAGCAGTTCGCGTGGTGTTAGCAAATTTTTGGCAATTAATCAAACACGAAATCCAATACAAACTTCTTTGCACGAATACTCATGACATTGGTGCGGAAGGTGGATTTCCGAGAGGATTTAATTAGCTAGTTGTGGTAGTGAGCACATCATTTGATAATATTTTTATTGAAAGCCAATTTTCATCCTACGTATAATATAGATGGATATAAAAAAGTAACCCACAAAAACATTTCGTGTAAAATGTTGCCAAGTCGACCACATCAGGTTTGCGTTCTGAAAAAGATATCAAATTTCATGTAGAGTCAAGCTTCTGAATGTACACTGTCTAACTCTACCGACCCTTGTTTCAACAAATTTACATATTAGTAAATATCGCCGTTTCGCTTCCATCGTGGAGGTGATGCGAATACTTATAGTTTCTGATATAAAGTACTGCTACAAAACAGCCAAGCCAGCCATATATATTTACTGATGTGTAGAATTTGTTGAAGTAAGGGTCGGTAGAGGTACCTCGTTTAGCTTCAAAAGCTTGGTTCTATATGAGATCTGATATCTTTTTCATCACAGTGCAAACCTAATGTGGTGCAGTCTTTTTAAGTACTTATTAATAGGTTTTTTAGTTACGGTCTAAAGCTTTTTTTTTAAACCGTAGGTATAGGTATTAACTAGACTTAAATGTAATGTAAATAAATTTGCAAAAAATAACAGTAAACATTCATGAAAATAACGTAATTAAAAGCTGATATAACTGATATTATGCAACACTTGTGTTTTTGTCATTCAAATCTGAATACTCGTGCTCGTACCGGCGCGCACGCATCAAACAGGTTCGACAAAGTTTATTTTGTTCGTCTCATTCATCAAAGGCCGTTGACTGACGCGACGGTTGGTTGTGTAGTTGCGTACGGTTGCCCACACTGTGTCCCGCCGCCATCTTTAAACATGGCAGCCCTGACGCAACCGCTACAACTTCGGGCCGCAGCGGTTGTTTAGTTTAGTTGTTTACGAGAACGTTGCGGTAGTTATGTTTTGAACCGTTTGTATATACAATCGATCGATAAAAGTTTACAATAATCGATATTTATCAATGAATTAGGAAACTTTGTGTAAAAGTGAATCGTCCTGTTGTGTTTAGTGATGTAAATAGTGAACTTTGAAAACTTAAAATTATGTTTTCAAATGTACGTTACAAAAGTAGTGCGAGTGTGGTTATGTTGACAGTTAAATTAAATAATTTGTAAATCGCAATATCTAAAATAATGAAATAAGGTGAATTCCTATAAAATTTTATATGCATTCATATTTGTAGCCTTGCAGTCTCTTTTGACCGTGCAAGCAGCTGGTCTCTTTCAACCTTTCAACCTGAGTAATCGCAGAGCCCGGTCTTTGATTTGAGACCTTCAACTATTTAAGGCAGTCACACATTCGGACAAGTCTATATTGACTGTTAGTGTTGTTATTTAATTGCAAGAATTCCAAACGTTGATATTAAAACCTATGTATTCGGTTTTTCCCGGGGAAATAATTAAGCAATGTTTCCATTTGGATAAATAAAGATCAAATCAGATTGATCATAAAGGAAAACTTACAATTTATTGTACTTTTAATTTTAATTTATTTCCTTTTTAAGTGAACCGTGTGTTCAAATGTACAACTTGTTAACCAGTAAAGGTGCCACAGCCGCCGCGATTCAAGTTATGCTTAGTGCTGTTCACTCATTAGATTAAAATAATTTAATGTACAAACTTTCTTTCTGGAATCAAAAACATTATCATTAGAATAATTATTGTTAGAAGAAGGTTTAATTGTGGTACACGTAATATTTTAGTAATATTGAAAAAACAACAAGCTATCAAATTACAGTTACTTGTTAGTAACACACATAAGTTGTCCTTTTGATCATCCAATTACCTGCTCTGTCATCTTTACAGGAAAATGATTATAAATAATAAAAAGTACTTGCCTACCTATGCAGCCTAGGTAGGTAAGTCATTTTTATTAGACTAACTAATTAAGTAATTGGATAATTCTTTTTGAGGAAAGCCGATACCTACCTATAAACACGTTTATCTAGGGGCATTTCAATCTAACTGACAAAAACAACAAATGACGAATCAACGCTGCCCCTAAATAATTCTTGAAGAGCAAATTATTTTGCTTTCTATGAAATATAGGTTTATGGGCCACCACCGAAGCCACCACGGCACAAATTTGCATTCCAAGTTTAAATGACGGCTCTGAAGCAGAAGCAAGCTCATTATGAAACAACAACTGACTCTAAGGACACTTTATTCTTCAACTTCTGATTTTCAAGCGGTAATTAATCTGTACATTTAAGTGACTTCAACAAACAATAATTTAATATTTGAAACGTAACAAATATACATTTGTTATGTTATGATATTACATTTTTACTTAGCATGCCTCTTTTTCGATTCGATGATTCGATTTGAAGTTTAACGTAAGATCCCAAATATCGCCGTAATTTCTCAATTGATTTAAGTTAGTAATATTTACAATCAAATATTGAAATAAAGCCAGTCAGAAAGTTCCGTATGTTTTCATTAAAATAATCATAATTTGATCTTGGTAATTCTTGTGTATACCTACTTAAAATTTCTGAATGTTTGGAAGATATTGATTTTACAAGTTCTGCAACCTGTATAGGGCGGCCCAAATAATCATTAATAAAGAAATTTATTTGAAGAAAGGTATTCCTAAACAGAATTCCTTAAAAAGGTATAGCTCCAGAATAACATCTCCATTTTGAAAAACAAACTTTTCTTTTGTACTTTTACATGCCAACAGAGTGGAATCTATCAAATCTTGATTTGATTGGGTATTTACCTTCCATTCGATTGAACGAATTTGAGAAAACTGTTTGGAGCTGAAACCGCAAATTTAGCGGGATCGAAAGACTTTCAACGGAATTAGAATTTGATTGCTCGCAAACCGTTCACGACGACAAATTAGTTATTAAATAAAGAGTTACATGATTTTTAGGGGTATCGAGAATTTTATAGTAATTGTAGTAATATGCGTAACTCCGCATTATTATTTGGATAATCTTATTGGAGATCGTTAGTCAAATCGTTGTCAGGCATTAAGCCTTTAATAAAGTAATTGATTTAGTGTATTAAGGTGTTAATACCTATGGTTTTTAAAATTATTGGACGAGGTATCTACCTCTAGTCATCTTGTTTAGTGTCTTCGATGTTTGTCACTTAATACGTGTTTCCCAATTAATTGAACTTCATGGTTGAAACTAACTTTTATATCTGCAACCATTGCCTCATTTGCAATGCAAATTAGAAACCCTTTTCCCCAAGATTTTTGTGAAAAATAATATTTTCTCGCAATTTCTATGTCATCATTACAATTCCATTCAAAGTTTCGTACTAAGTGGCATTAGGAATATTGTTATAACCCTAATATCTAGGCCAGTGGCTGTATCGCGTGACTGAATACAATGGTTTCAATTATGTGGTTATCTCATTTAAAACATGTATGGTGAGTAATAGTACTCAAAAAACATAGCAGAATCATTTGTACTGACTGTTTTACGAATATTATAGAAAATAATAATTGATATATAATCGCCTTACCACTTAAAAAGTAATCGCTACAGATAGCAACTTCCAAAATGAACTTCGAGTTGAACATGATAAGTTAAGTGAGATGTAGAGAACATAAAATAACACGCGTTATTTTATTGTCTTTTCATTGAACTACATTGAATACACCACTAAAATCATGGTAAGCCATTCCTTTGATATTTCAAAGATGCTCAAACTTTAACACACCAATAATGGAACAGCGGAAGTCAACATAAAGCGTTAAGAAAGGGTCCTGCCATTTGATCCTGCACCTGCTACCTGCGCAGCGTATAGTGAATGAACAAAACTTTTTTTATTTTTGAATTATTTTTTATGGAACCTTTGTCGCGTAGTCTAGTAGAGTTGGGTTTCGTTTAATAATTACATTTTGCTGAAGAGTAAAGATTTCCGAATCATGTAGGTATCATATTTTTAGTCTTAAACTTATTTTGATAAATGGAATGTATTTAATACTCCTTAAATTATTGTAATTAAACACTTGAAACTAGTGGAACCCTTTTGAAAGGAAAGTGAAAGAAAAAATCACAATCAAAGTTTTGCTGAATTATTGAAGAACCAGTTGAATTACTTTTCAAAGGCATTGGATAAAAACAACAGAATGATTTCAAACATTTGTTGTTTTTCAAAACAATACCTTGCATAAAGCGTAAGTGAGCGCTTCTATGTGGTATTGGTCTCACTTGGAAGCTGTGGAGTCGAAAGAGTGGCTTGCCAAAAGATTGATTGCAAACGTCTCTCTGGTCATGTGTCGGCTGCAAAATCTTGAACAGCGGTGTAGAGTCGCAAGTATGGTTTTCTACCGTATACACTTCGGGGAGTGTACACAGGAACTGCATGACCTTCGAAAGCAGATTCTACTTTCGATGTAGTTGTTATTCAAATCAAGACAATAGATCCATTGTCAGACAACGTTTCTGAAGATGCCGCCATAGACCAGGATTTTAGCAATGAAATAAAATCAAGCATTTCTTTACTTACTCAAACTAAACAGTAAATGTGAAGTAAAACAATGCTGCAACATCTGAATCAATATTATTTTGGACTCAGTTATTATGTTATCAAGTTTCACAACAGTATGAACTGAAGTCCGAATAGAAGCGGTAATTATTCATTGCTTCCGAGTTACTGGCGTACATCCTGAACTTGATCGTGCTCTGCAACTACTGCGTCAAAGTTACAGACGCAAAGTTCAAATACCTACTAACTAGTGCTTTATCACATACCTAATAAAGCATTTGCAACAATACGCAATTATGAAATGTTAATTGAGTTTGTACTTTATATATTTTTTTGTTTTAGCTTTATATACAATTGGATAATCAAGGAAAAATACTGAATTTGGAACGTGAACTGCAAACCGCAGCATGTACTTATACCAAATAAAATATTTTGTAACGCTTTGTTGTATTTGTGGCTCAATATTGCAATTAACATGAGCAATAACATTTTTGTTGACAAAAAAGTTTAATAAGTTAGTTGTCTAGGATAATTAGCTTGCAGTAAAATTAAATATATATCATTTATGTCACCGGAAAATAATGAGAAGCGCAAATTGATTGATTTCCATGGATTCTACACTAGAAATAAATTGTAACATTTTACATATAAGGGTAAATAATAAAAACTATGACAGAACAAGTGCATATTTAAAAAAATATTCTATTCATTTTAAAATGAAGACCCACGTCACCCATATATATTGTACCCATAGCTTGCTAGTAAGCTAAAATAATAAATATTGTAAATAAGGTTTTATCAAATAAGCAGTATAAAATAAAAGTTGCTGTTACTACCTATATCATTTCAGTTAGAAAGCAGAATATAGCAAAATATACAAGTTTCATTTTTTATATAACTCCTTATTTAAATATGTAACACTCCTTTTTGAAAATTAATAAATATCTACAGACATTTACACAGCGCCATCTACCCCAAGTTAAGCAAAAAACCTGTATTATGGGTACTAAACAACGGATAAACATACTTATATGCATAGTTTTTTGTAAATACGTACATATTTTACATAGAAAACACCCAGACCATTGCTAACAGACATGTTCATGCACACAAATGTTTGCACTGCCGGGGGATCGAACCCGGAACCCTTGGTGTTGCAGCCGACGTCTCAACCGCTACACCGTGAGTCGTCAAAAAAAATACTTTCAATATTTCAACCGATGTTTCACTAAGCAGCCGGTAAAATTTCAAACAGTTATAAGATCAGTTATCGAAGCATGAACTTTTAATAAACATACAAAAATACCGATGGCAAAGGTAATTTCAAATTGATGTCGACGTTCGAAATGCCAGTCTCGCTGGTTTCCGAATCGAATTCACGTTCCAAATTCAAAATTGTTCTCGCTGCCGATGCACAAGCAAAAAACATGGCGAACGCCTTTACAGAGGATATTTGGAGGATTGCAGTGGTAGCTTCAAATCGTTTTCGACTTTTTATTTCCCCCACACTTTGAGTGTCGATGCATTTTCACACTGCATTCAATATACAATTCAAACGACCTCGTTGGCGGAATGGTTAAGAATTCACTCGAGAGCCGTGGAGATAACATAGCCATAGGTCCAATGTAGGACCATCATTGAACTGAGACATTGCCTATAATAATGTCAACTAAAATTATTTCTATTATTATCAGGTGAGGACTGAATTGACACCTTTGAATAGACGATACTATAAAATCATTCGACCATTCTGAACACATTATATTGTTTTAGAATTCATAATTTAAGTAGATGGAAATGACATGTTTTTTTAATAATCGCAAGTAGGTTGAAAAACGACACGGTTTAAAAGGCAGGTGCCGAAGATGGGGCGTAGCTCAACCCGCAGTCTCTGGTGATACTGGTGGGTGCTTACGACTATCGATCAAGGACTTTAAAGTACCTACCTTTTGTAGCATGGAGTGACTAGGACATAATAATATAATTCGGTCACCCATCGTTGCGTTACGTACTATGGTCGATAGTTATTTTAAGGCTGCGAACCGGCACTTGTCACTTACCCGGTAAAACGGTAAATACTATCTGCGGCTAACAGCAGAAGTCAGAAAGAAGATGCCTAGTGGCTTTACTTGCGCTATCGTCAACCGAACGTGCTAGCCGCTGTCATATTCCCGTCAAAGTATATAATATACAATAAACGACGGATTGTGCAAAAGTGTACATACTCTGTGTACATATAAATGTATATACTATGTGTGCGTAGGTATCTATAGTACGACTCGTTCTGGTCGGGAATGTCCAATAATTTAGCCAATTGATCGATCGCACCGACTAGTTGTACTGACTTTTTGAATAGGGTTGTTAAACACATTTTCATAATATATTCCTTTGCCTTTCTTTTTTTTTTTAATTGAACATGAGGCAACAAGTATGCGGTTCATCTGATAAGTACATATATGTACCAGACGGGCGAAATAATATTATAGTAATATTGTTTTAATAGATGTCGGTAAGCCTTCAGAGGTCCCTGAAATGCATTGAACCTTTTAGTAATTTTATATTTCTAGTTTTAGGTATAATTGTAATGGGTAAAACCAAACATGGTAACTTAAAAAATAAATTTACCTAACATTAAGCTGTTCCGACATTGGGCAAGTAACGAACAGAAGTCTTTGTTTAGTCCTTGCATTGTTTTAATATACGTGTAACGGGCAACGTAATTAACTAGGCAATATAAATATGAACCGAACATTATTAACAATGCCCAAGAGTGATTGGCAAAGTGATTAATTTATCACTTTGACCAAAGTGATAAATTAATCATAAAGACCGTTGTCTATAAATAAGTATAAATAATGCACTATTAATAATTCCATACGTGTAACGGGGTAATGTGATAAATTCCGACGATCAACAGCCTTCTAAAGTGGAACATTCTGCCGAAAGTCTACCAGAAAATCAACAATCACTGTTTGGACATAAATGAAAACGCTTGAGCGGCCGGTCAACAACCTACTGTTGATATGTGCAATAAAAATAATATTTATGAAGTATCAGATCGCTGGTGGAGGCTGGAAGAGAATGGCGAAGGACCGTGATATCTGGCGCAAAATGGGGGAGACCTATGTCCAGCAGGGGACAGCGATAGGTTTAATAGATAGTATTTTTTAACGATTGTTGAAAAGTAATATTTTTATCAAAATCAAACTAGTCATATTGTTATTATTAGTTGCATTTCATTTCATAAACAAAAACACACATTTCACTTATTTTACTACCTTGCTCAAGATAGCGTGGGGATTATTGATAATGGCTGGGAAAAGTGATTAATCAAGCTATTCAATCACATTGACCAATAGAGTTGGGCATTATGCATATAGACCGGACATTATGAACAGTGTCCGGATTTATCAAATTATCCGTAACATGCATACCTACTATATATTTATTATTGCATAATACTCGTAAGTCAAATGAATCGCATATGATTAACCTCTGTAGGTTTGTTTTTAAATTAAATACAAATTAGTATTTGGTGTATAATGTAATGTGGTATGTAAAAAATCTTTAATGCCATAAATGATCAATTAAGTTAGGTACGAAAGGTAAGTATTATTTATCTAAATAAATCAAAATATTATTATTATTCTTCATACAATATACCCAAATTAATCTAGAAAAATAAGCGCATTACACATAAACATAAATGACAAACCGTGGTGCAATGGTTGAAAAGTTAAACAAGCCAATGGGTTCCGGATTCGATCCCCATTGCAAACATTCGTAACCATGAAAATTTGTATTTGTATTGGTCTGAGTGTATTATATTTATAATACGTTATGATGATATTACAAAAAAATGTTGTAACTTTTACTTTCATTACAATATTATCTTAACCCGAAATCTCAGCTGTTTCGTTCACCTAGTCTTCCCTCGCCACTTCGACTGACCGCTCAGGTTCGGCCAATAACTATATATGTAACTGTTTGTTTGTCTGTTATTAACAATCCATAGTAAGAATTTCCAACTTAAATTGGGTCTACAATGTCATGTGTAAATGTCTGCAGGTATTTATTGCATAAATAATCAGAATTTAATGGTCAGCCCTATGATTGCGTGCGGTCCATGCATCACTAGTCGACACACGAGCGATTATAATACAAGTTACATACGTCCAAACCTACCTACAATCATACTACATTTGGGCACCGAACCAGGCCTCTGTATTTGCACATTATATCAAGTCATTATGATAGTAAGGTTTCGCGGCTTAAAAGGATTTGAAGAGGTTCGCAATTAAACATCGAAACATTGAATTGTTTAAGCGATTTGAATTCTTACACTAGGTACTGTTGTCGTTTTATCTTTATTTCTTAATGAGACACTATTAGAGAGTCATTAAAGTATGGTGAAGTTAGTGTTTTGTAAATATTCCAGATATGAATAATGGTGGAACGTGAAGGTTGGTGTAATCACATGGTAACATCTTCTAAGAGAAATAAAATATTCTCTCGAAAGCACTAGTATCTATTAAATTGGGATCTAATTTGTATTTAACATTTTATATTCACACTTATTATAATAAATCCAAATCAATCCAATTATGCACTAATGAAAACATGTTTGCGTAATTCAAATAACAAGGCGAACAACTTTGTCACTTGTTATCGTGCCCCACATGTTAATCATAAATTAATCTAATCCAGCGTTCAATGTAACGAAAAAATGAAAGGTGACAAAATAAGACACCGCGTTCAAACTAGCTTGTCCTCAATACCTTACTATACGTCACAACAAACAAATCACAATCGTGATGCCATGCGTACTCCAAACAGTCATATCAGATAAGTTATCAAATCAAAACGATTGTGCAAATCAGAGCAGTCTCATTGACGCACCGCGACCGGGCTCCTGCGAACTCAGCGGCCACGCTGCCGGCCCTTCTACCATAACATTTGCTACAGCACGCCGCATTCGCTGCAACGCCGCCGCTAAGAGTGAACGTCGGAACGACTCACGTCACTATCGTTAGAGTGAATAGAGTGCGCGTAGTCGATCGCAACGTGCCATGCCCAGGGCCCGCGCCCCCGTCTCCCTCGTAGGGCTATGGAGACCCTCCTCGACAAATTCAAGAGAGAGCAAGGAGGGCTTCGACGCTCCCGATCGGTCCGCGCTTCCTTACGTCTGATCGGCAACCGGTGGCGGTCCGCGAAGGACGAGGAGCCGACGGACGAAATCGACAAAATCAAACGAAACAGTGTCGTGTTCGCAACACAGATCTGGAGTTCAGAGAAAGAGTACGACGTCGCGTTCACAGGTGTCGACGGGACGTACAAGCCGACCACGCCAGCCATGGCGCGGAGGAAGCCGGAGGTGAAGCAGGCCGAGGAGGAGGAGCGGCGATATAGATCTGAACCTGAAGCCGCAGAGGCCGAGGAAGGTTGAGAAATCGAAATTTACCGACCTATTTACGAATAAGAAGCAAAAGTCTAAGGACTTGTTGGTGCCGGAGAAGATACCGCCTAAAGCGGCGGCTATCCTTCATATACATTCGCCGGAGAAGGATAAAAAGAAGAAGCTGAAGGGGATAGGGAAGTCGGAATCGGCGAAGTCGATGACGGAGGTGATGCAGCGCAGAGTACGTCGGGGGTCGGAGGGTGATATGACGGGTCCGGAGCCGTCATTGCCCCGGGGGTGCGTCAACCCCGCCTTCGTGTACAGCACTCCACCTAAAGAAAGGAAGTTGCCGTTGTCGCCATCGGCCTACCTGAGTACGTAACAATTTCATTATACGCACGCATTATACGCATGCTCATGCATAAACAGTTCATAACTAAATTTTCGCTTTAATTAAAACTAAATTGGCGTTTTGTGTACCTTTTAATATCGTATAACATTGATGAAGGGCATTTTAAAAAGCTTGACGTCAGTTTATTACTGTCTCGAGAAATCTCTTAAATATTAATAACATTGTTTGTTATATTTTATTGTTATTAACTCAACAAAACAAATATTAACACTGTAAAAACATTATTCTTTTTACGTCTATATTTGTTATAGTATTGTATTTTGAAATATTTCTGAAGTGAAACTCTCATTTTATTAATATTCATGAGTTTTTATTAATATGAAAGAGTACCTCAAACAGGTACTCTTTCTAAAATAAAAAAACAGCTTGAATGCTAAACAGTGAACTTTTACCCGTGTAAGCGTTTACAACCCGAGTAGTGTATTGATTTAGACGTCGACTATTTCACCAAGAGTTCCGATTTGACTCCCGAGCATCACAAATATTTGTGTGCACTTACATGCCTGTTTGTATTGATCTGGGTGTTTTATAATCAATCGATCGACGTGAGATTAATTTGGTTTTAACTTACGTGTCGACCTTAATCGTCGCCTGCGACACTTCGCTAGGAAAGCGGCCCTGAATTTATACTGCAGATGCTATCAATGTCAATAATCAACTTAATCAATACGTAATCTATTACATATAATAAAATTAAGGTGTCTGTTTATAATATTGAAATAATATAATTTATCTGCTACGTAATATCTCTTTTCAACCTATCGCAGTCCGCTACTGTACATAGGTCTGCCCCATCAACGTTGGACCGTTTTATAGAATAAGAATACGAATAATGAATTAAGTCAAAATAAACAAAGACATGCGCATATTAGTGATTAACATCAATAAATAATTGGAACACTTAATCCACTGAACATCACCCTATAATTGTATACGCGTTACCGTGACAGACGTAGTTTTGGGGAAAATTAATAACAGTACCTCTTAAGTCTTATATTTCCGTCACACTGCTCTAAGCCCGTCACCCAAAACGACAGATTGTAGGTCTCTTAAGACAATGTTTTTTTCGTCTGTTTCGTTTTTTCTGCCAGTTTCAGCCTCATGCCATCATCTCGAAACACAGAAGTGCAAACTCCTATTTCACGGGACGATATCTGGCACTGCGGTGGTGCCTACCTAGACGACTCAGTATCGAGTCCACCTAGTACGAGTAACAAGATACTCATAGAACACTTGTTGTAAAGCTACTACTTGGGATCTATAATACATAGTTATGTAATTTGTGTTAACATATGATATAATCGACAAAAACAATGTTTCACAATCAAAGACATATGTCTTGATACCGGTTTTGTCACGAATTAATTTATTTCCCAATAGAATGTACATCCAAAACTAATTATTGTTTGTAAAGGTTTCAGGATAATAGATTACCATCTATTATCTAATTCATAATTCATTGTCCAATTACCAGTACCTGTATTCGTAAAGCCACATGATAACGATCGCTATCATTTCTTATTTTCTACCTTATATTTGAGTTTAAGGATTTAAATACAAATAACTTTGTTATAATATACTGCCCGGATATATACTCGGAAACTTAACACAGGGCATCAGTCTCCTAAAATATTTTAGTTCCAAAATAAAGTTCAAAACAAAATAACTTTACTTGTATTTTAATGAAGAGGTTTTTGATTTCCAAATACTGAAAGTTTTTGTTTGAAGTTTATGTTATTTAAAACATTGACACACAGTTCCACAGCAGACGTTTGAACTAAAATTGCTACTAGTCCTAACATCTGTTGTCTCGGGTGATGGGCGCAGTGCGGCATTGATGGAGAATATAACTATCAGTTGTTGGTCTCATTCAATGCCGGTCTGTCATGGGCAGGCGTATCACTTACCATGAGGCTAGCGTCCTGTCCGTATACATAGAACATAAAAAAAACATTTTAAAGTTACTAGAGCAGTTATTTATCATGATATGAGTCATCCATCATCATATGGGTGCAAGAAAAATATTGTCTTGAGTCCCGCCGTCTTTCTCATTTAGCTATTGGTCCCAGTCTCTGAAAATATAATATAATATATAATCACCCACCAATCAGTATTGTAATGGGTTATGGCTCGATCTCCCCACGGTCATGCCGTGTAGGAAAGTCGTCCTGCAGTACCTAAAAAGTAGGCAGGCTTGATTGATTTGTATTGATAACGCAAGAAAATATCCCAAACTAGTTATGTAGCTCAGCAAATGTTTAGATTGTAAGAAATCTTCATCATTAATACAATGTATTATTAATGAAAAACAGGTTCGATATAAAAGTAAATCAATATCGTATTAATTTGTGAGTCTTCGTTAGTCTTGAAAACAGATCAGGTATAGCAAACCATGTATTGTTTACAAAAAAATGTTGAAATAGAAAATTAAGTCGAGCGTAAATTGTGTGTTTAGTTTTTGTGTTGATGTATTGAACTCACTGAGTCGGACTAAAAACAATACAAGTATTAACACGGGCTGTTTCCATGGAACTTGTGGTTTCTGTTTTTCTGTAAACTGTATGAATAAGCATTAGAAGTAGCATTGTTTGTGCGCAATAGGAAGAGTAATCGTATGGATTTCACAAAGCCCAACGAATTGTTCACGTTGAATTAAATATACATGTCGTTATTAAATATTCAACATATCAATAATTATTAGTAATTTAGTACAATTGATAATGATGACACAAATTGTAATTTTATCTAACGGTTGAGTTTAATGCGAGGACCTTCGCTAATACTAAATTTGACAGATGCTATTTACTTCGAGTTCAAGGCCTAATGGTTTTATATTCTCCCCACCACCACCACATAAAACAAATTCGATGTAATGTTACATCCTGTAATGTGAACGATAATACTTACTCTTAATATTACCTGACATAATAACACGTAATTTATTACGCCTTATCCTCAAAGGAATTTGCAAAATATCATGAATGCTTTCGTAACGATCGAAATAATCCGTCTGGTTAACCAAACAAGCTAATCGCTAATAACGTATTGCACAATGAAAAAAAAAACATAAATTTACGAGTGCAAAAAAAACATAATAACGTACTCACAAGCGAAGCCGCTATGCGTATAAATTACAATAATTTTACCTTTTCGACGAAAATTTTGTAACCAACATGTTTGTAGGTCATCTAACTGACCTAACCGTTAACGGGTAAATTTGCCATAAATGCACGATTAGCCTTATTTAGTGTAACAACGCTATTAAAAGACACCGCACATATGGTTTGAGGTGATAATGTCTTTTTTCGTTTGGGAAATTGACACTCAAAACAGTCAATTTATAACACGAATTTCAACTGACCGGTTTGTATTCGTTAACCACAGATTATAAGCTTGAAAGGCTTTTTTAGAATTCAAAAATTAACCTACCTAGGTTAATTTTTCATCATCAATGTGTAATAGAGGTATATTTATAATTTTCGTTTTCTCTTTCCATGTTTGAATACGTTTAGGTCAGCAATGCACTTCTTTCTTCTTTCGAAATGACCACGTATTACGTACCATCAGGTGAACATTTACCCGCTTACCTATCTATATAATAATAACAAAACATTATCTTAACTGAATAGAATGCCCTTGCTTAATCCTAAGCTTTGGCAACAGTTAACGTTCGGTAAGAAATAATAGTCTCTTCAGTAATTACCTTTCCGATTGCCATTTTTAATTACTATCAATACAATTGCAAAAAATACAACTATTGGTGTTTATAAAGATATTTCTGTATATATCGATAATTTGGTATAAAACAACGTAATCTTTTCACTAATATTATGGTACATTTACGGACAATCTATAGCTTATCTACGCACAAATATGAAAGAATATAAATTGTGTTTTAAATCCGAAACATACGAACAGAAAAGAGAGAGATCGGGAATTTCAAATCATGAATATGACAAACTACAAACGAAGCCATTTTACGTTTCAAACCATGTCAAGCGCATTTGCCAGTCATTATCAACTAGTTAGTGATTAAAGCTTAGTTATGACTCAACGTTCTATGCAACTACGGCAAACGATGCGTTGATAACTTTTGTTTGGCAAGCAAGTTTTGCTGAGAGTTTACTTGATTACTTTTTCGCAGCGCAGTTACTTGGTGCATGAGTTTATGTTGTGCTAATATTTCAATGGCTGGCTAAAACACAATAAAATGCAGTTTGATAAGTAAATGTATGTATGTAATAGCAAAAGCTTGAGTTACCATGTCCTTCTAAGATAGGAATAATTTTGTAAAGAAGAAATTATTGTTTGTAATAAGTAATAACTCAAATGTTTGAAGTCCTGGCTATTCAAAAAAAGCTAAGGTAATTTTATCTTAAGTTTACGAGTTGTCTCTTTAATTGTTTTATTTAAAGCTTATTTTAGCTTATGCCATGTATTGTCTAAAGTATTCTAGTTCTAGGATAATGTGAATTTATTTCATGTTAAAATACGTTTTTTTCCTAAATAAGTGGATTTTTTGGTACAGAGAATATGGTCGTGTACCCTGTAGTTCGTTCAGTCTTTATCCACGTGTGCGGTGTTGCTTTTACCCAAATATAAAATAGGTTACAAAGTCCAGTTTAAAACTTAAAAACTATTTTTTATCGAGCAGTGCTCCTAAATGTAGATACTGATATTTAAATAGTGTCGCAACATCGACTAATGGGTATTGAAACTACTACATATTTCCTGAAATTTTAGCGGAGCATTTTTGTTTTTAAATCTCTCAGGGTTAAAGGAAGTTATTCATTGCATATTTCTGGTGCTTAGCACTTCGGCTTTCCGGCTTCAAGGATAAGGCAAGGATGCTGGCGAAAATATATCCAACGCCAAGATACTTGAGGTTTTAGTATGCAATAGAAGTAATACGGCATTTTCCTCTCGCATTAGTTCCTATAATATTATTTCAAGAAGCAGCTGGGAAGTTTTACTCACTGGGGCCAAGAGAGTTTAAATATAATATTCCAAAATAACTTACTACGTCCATTTTTAGGATCTAGTTTAGTTTTGACAGTTGCAAGGCTAATATTGATAACTTACCAAAATATCAAAGCAAACCGACTTTATTACCTCAAACCCACACGTATAACCTTCCACATAGCTCGGTATGATTACTTAATTGAATCTACTGAAACCAACCTTTGCAAATCCAATTAATTGAAAGTGCACACTCGCGACATAGAAATTAATTAATGTAGATATTTATCCACCCAAACTCGCACTGCTATGAAAACTGAAATATTAACAAAGTGAATAGACGATCTCATTAATTAAATAATATTCCAGGGCAAAGATTATTTACATCAAGAGATTTCGTGCGAAGGATTAAAGCTTTTTCATCCCAAAAGTCGACTAATAGTTAATCGCGTAATGCGAACTTCATAATCCACTGATATTTTATAATTATACGCTGAAGAGTACCAGCCTACTCGAAAAGGATGATTAGAACTTATTTTTCCACGTGGACCTTAGTTCGGGTTATCCGCGCACAATTTTTGGGCTTATATTCTTTTGCTCCCAAATCCAAATTTAAAAAACAATAGAACATCTTTCTTCCGGAAGTTCATTTTATTTATTTTCAAGGAAAACATACATAAGTTTAGTTAATATATCACACAAAATAAAAATGTAAAACAAGTTTAGTTTATAGAACTTAAATTTGTCGCACTAAAACTGGAAAATTAATTGTTTATCACCAATGGATTTAATAATAACAACCTAAGACAATACACCTTAATATAAAATAAAGTAAATCACGTAATCATCTGATAATTAACGTAGCTAGTAATTAATTCTACGTCATCATTTGCACGTAACGCTCCGCCACGCTACCGTATCTTTGGCAGCGTTCTTTTGTTATTTACTCGTATTCGCACCTATAAAAGCATAAATATTTAGTAAAAACAGATTTTTATTTCTCTTTTATACCTTATCGTTGGGTCATGGCTCTTTTCCAATTGGTTGTTTTTTCACGTACATTTTAATTTTTAAAACCGTCATTACAAACATAAAACATAATCAATCAGATTTCAGCGGTATCTCCCGCGCACATAACGCCATTTAATGGATTATCATCTCCAAAACATTGCATTAATCCACACAATCACCATATGGAACCCGTCTTCAATTAACCCTTAAACCGCTGCTGACGGATATATCAAACAAAAACAAAAGATCAATAACTTTTGCACAGCCCAATTTATCATTATTAAGAAATTCTCCTCTATTGACGGTTGTCTGGAAGAAATTGCTCTTTAGCGATAAGACCGCCTTATCTGTACACTTTTTGTTCTGTCTATATTTTTGCTTGTTAGGTGTTTTATTTGCAAAAAAAATATTATTCTAAAAAAGTTAAGCAACATAATTGCAGATCAGATAGAATAAGAATAAAATGATGTTAATGATGTGGAAATCATCAGCCTAGTTTAGGGAAGCGTAGTTATTGAAAGATTAGCCGTAGCCCACCACAAGGGCACAATACGATTGGTGGGTTTTGGGATCTATGTAACACATAAAATATTCCCTGGTCAAGACAGTAACCCACAGTACACAGCATGATTACAAGATACATATAATATAAAAATTGGCCAAGCGCGAGTTGGACTCGCCCATGGAGAGTTCCGCAGCAGCAAGTAACTTAAAATAAAGTATTTTTTATTTACTTGGACACCTACTACAGCTTGATACCCCACACGGGAGGTAACGTTGAAAAAAAATTTTTAGGTTTCAGTTCAATGTATGGGGAACCCCAAAATATTTTTTTTTTCAAGTTTCTTGTCAAATCCTAATAGCGGTTCACAGAATACATATACTTACAAAGTTTGAATAGTATAGTGTTTATAGTTTCGGAGAAAAAAGGGTGTGACATACGGACGGACAGACAGACAGACATGACGAATCTATAAGGGTTCCGTTTCTTTGCCATTTGGCGACGTAACCCTAAAAATTACCGGGTATAAGAAACCTCACATCTATTGTCTCGGGTGACGGGCGCAGTGCGGCATTGCTGGTTTATCAGTAGTTCAAAGCCGCTCTGTCATAGTCAGACGTATCACTTACCATCAGGTGAGCGTTCTGACCGTCCTGTACACTTTGTAACATAAAAAAAACATCGAATACTATCCAAAGATTGGAGCTGGGATCGTCCCGACACCCGGATTCATCTTGCTTTTCAGACATTGGTAATTCGGCCTGCAATGCACCTAACCAAACTGGAAAAAACCCTAACGTTTGAAATGTAACTTGGATAAATATGTTCTATAATACCTTAATTTAAACACCTACTTGTAGATACATAAGCGTAACGAAACGAAGTGATCTCACATCGAATCCAACAATGGTAACAAGTCGAGAGGCCTTTGTTCTGAATTTCTCACGGACAACGGAGAAATGCGTACCGTGTAACAACCATGAATATTAACTTTGAAACATCTTTTGTAATAGTAAAAGTATTGAATGAAATGTACTAAAAGTAAGGACCCCCACTTTTTTGTTAAGTGTTGCACTGACCGGAAATTTCATAACTATTGCCTTATTCTGTTTTATTTTTATGAGAAATAACAAACAAGCATACAGTAATCTTGTGATAAGGGGCATCTAGGATGAAGACTCGGTTTCAAAATAAATCTAAAACGCTAATTACCAAATTTTTTAACATTTAAATACCTCAAACTATCATTATGATTATCCCATCAATTATTTTTAATCTTACCTAAAAGCTGCTAAAAAGTGCGTCAGTTAATAATCCAACACACTGTGGCGTCATTGTTGTAATGCCAGCAAATGTATGGAAATGTTGTTTTGACAGATTATAAAAAGTACATCAGTTATTACGTTAGTCAAACTCCTTAAAAAGGTGAAAATAAGTTACTTGATTTATACAAGTATACATATACGAAGCGCTTTTTTTCAAGTATCAAAATTCATTATTGTGTTTAACTTTGGTATTTTACATGTATTTTTTATTGTATTTTTGTATTCTTTTTGATGTTCATAAGTGCTTTTTGTAAGCCTAATCTGAATAAATGAATTTTGACTTTGACTTTGAATTCAGTCCTAAGGATAGAGATCAATTATCTACCAATTCGATACTTTCTTTGGTCTGATCTTTAGGTTATTTTTAAGTGTATATATATGTATAGATTAGTGTTACCATATAACTAATATTATGTTACTAAATTCGGCATAACCTCATATTTGAAAAAAATATATATGTTTTAATAAGGAAATGAGAAAAACATAAAACAATGTGTTTCAGAAAATGCTAAAAGTGTTACGGAATGATGTCATTGTAATTTCACTATGCTAACATTCTTCGCTAATGAACAGTTAAACAAATAAATATTCTTTGTTTAAATTGGGAATTATTTAACTCATGCATGACTGGTGAAAAACAATTTTGATATCAGTCATTCTAGCTCATAGCAAGTCAGAGTGCTTCACTATTAAAAAGATCCCCGACACCACGACTATAGAGATATATGCTTTCGACTGAAATACTTTTTATTAGATAGTAGACTCGTTATTGAGTCGTCTAGGTAGGTACCACCGCAGTGCCAGATATCGTCCCGTGAAACAGAAATGTTATGCACTTTTTTGTTTCGGGATGAGAGCACTGTACCTAGTGAAATTACCGGGTATAAGAGACCTAACATCTGTTGTATCGGGTGACGAGCTCAGTGCGGTATTGATGGAGGATATTATCTGTCTATCAGTTGTTGGTCGCAAGCAATGCCGCTCTGCCATGATCAGGCGTATCACTTACCATCATGGGAGCGTCCTGACCACAGATTTCCCAATACAGGAGATGGGGCAAGCCGCGTTAAAAAGTGCGACAAATGTATGCTCAGCGAGCATACACTGGCTATAGTTTACGCTCTGTGAGACGAATCAAGACGCACGAATTTTAGAAGAAATTACCGTTTTTTTTCCAAAATACCATCCTGTGCAATTGTAACATGCCATCATCGCAGTGAATCAGTAAAATTTACTAGAATATAATATCTTTTCACAGGTAAGAACCGAAAGAAATTGCGACACTGGGACTGCCTATAAACTTGGCGGCTTGTCCAGTCTAATTGTTATTCGGATGTCTGTGGTCCTGACGGTCCTGTTCACGTATAACATTCAAAAACTTTTAGTAGTATAGCAGTGAAATCCTCCCCTTATATTTTTTAGGGTTTAATACATTTTTTTTTGGTTGGCCTTTTCGCTGTTGGGTGCGTATCACGTAAGTGTTGACACGTCACCAGACCCTTAATCGCTATCGGCAGAATGCATCAAGAGCAGTCGATGAGGATGTTGGCTCAATAAACGTTTACACCGAGGGGGCACGAGCCTACCCGTATAGGGTGATTAGGCCTTAGTCGTCCACGCGGGCCCAGTGCGGGTTGGACGACTTCACGCACAACACTTGAATCTCTTTGCAAGCGTGCGCAGGTTTCCTCACGATGTTTTGGATGTGGCTGATTGGTATGTTAACTGCAAATCCAAGCTGCTTGTAGTTCATATGAAAAAAATACCATCAACAAACTATGTTTTGTTTTGAATTACATATGTTTAAACTTTGAATGTTAAATAGGAGAAGAAGAAGCATTTTACTCGGAATCGGTTTAAGATTTTCGCTTACAACTTTTGCTTTTTCAACGCATTTCCGGTACCTACCGGTCTTGCATAAGGTGAACCGTATGCTCGTCTGCCTCCTGTTCAATAAAACAAAAGCTACAAGCACGATGCTTTAGTAACGTCAAAATATATTTTTATCAGGGTCTCAATATAAATTAGACATACATACTCGTAGCTTTTTGGTGAAACTGAGATCACAGATATATTATTAATTTTCGAGTAACTTGACAAAGGTCAGCCTACACTAAGAACCAAACTTACAAAGCAAACGGTAACCGTAATGAACTAATGACTGGCCGGACCGACTTCCCCAGCGGCAATTATTGTTTATTACAAAACGCAATACTTCGTTATTCAACGTTATATAAAGCCAAAATTTACAAAAGCTCCGTGAGAGCGGGCGCCAAGCATCTTGGCAGTTACGACATAATGACTCCTCTTGAAAGTGGAGACATTGACCTTACTGAATTGGCCCTACTAATTTGATACCCACTCTTTTGTTACTTTCCTCAATAGATAACTTCCATCATTATCATTTGCGCTGCTATTAAAGTCGATACACTGATTGGGATGAAAGATAACTTTTAATAGGTTTGGTGAGCTTAGTTAGGTCTATTTGTTTAGCAACCTTCGAGTTTGTCCTTCATCATCATCATCATCAGCTCATTAAACGTCCCCACCGAGGGGCACGAGCCTACCCGTATAGGGTGATTAGGCCTTAGTCGTCCACGCGGGCCCAGTGCGGATTGGACGACTTCACACACAACCTTCGAATCTCTTCGCAGGCGTGCATGAAGGTTTCCTCACGATGTTTTCCTTCACCGTAAGAGCGTCGGATAACGTACATATATTTTTCGAAAATTCGAAAATACATTGGTACGTGTCGGGATTTGAACCTCAGCCCTCCCGGAAGGAAGGCGACAGTCCACACCACTGAGCCACCGACGCTCCACGACGGCGGTAAACTAGTTTGTCCTTAACTGTCAGATAAAAAAACTATCGTTAATTCTTTATCATATTGTATTGATTTGATATGTTATATCGGTTTAATGCAACTATCAAAGATATGATTTAACTCCGACTATTTTTTTATTCAGTAGTTATGTATTTCTGCAGCTATAGTATCGAGTGTCTTACAAAAGTTACAAAGCTCTCTCTTTCATTGTAATTATTAACATATTTTGGACGGTAACCTCAAGCTCTGGACCAATATCTGTCGGCGGAATGCCAAAGCCTCGTTTGGTATTAGGTTTGTTTCTCAAAGTTGTATACTGAGACCATTTACATCCCCAAACAATAAGTGAAAGTATTAATTGCGATATATATTATAATGATATCATTTATATCGAAATATATTATCTACGATTGCTACTGAGATCTATACAAATTGAATAAGATACTTCTTGTATTTGTTATTGATAACATTAATGAGGTATGGAATCATCATTTCATACATTTTTCGCATCATATAACATTCCAGATGTTGGCCAAAATGTCCTCAATCATTGTGGCTAATCCAACAGTGCCTGTAATACATGGCTGAATTATCTAAAATTTCTTTTCGGCGCAATTTTCTATAAGATAGTGATGTTAAACTTAAAAATGTTATTCGATGATGGAATATTCCTCTCGACACTCACAAAGCGAGCGCTCCCTTGCCGACCTCGGCGGTAAACTAATTTGAGTACTAAATTGAACTTGCACTCAACCTAGTTAGTCGCTGCAAGGTGTCACTTTCGCACACTTTGAGATTTCAGATACGACACACGAGATCGTGAGGGCACAATGCGAAAGCTCGAGCCGTGCGTGTGACCATTTCAGTTGCAATTATGATACTGCAATGGTCTGACATGCTAGACTTCTTGAATTGTGGTCAGTGTTTTTTTTTACAATAGTGTATCAGTGACTTAATAAGGATCGTGATTATAGTGGCCAGTTACTTCCGATAGAGGTTGGAGGTTGATACCATGACCGATTTTGTCTACATACGGCCTCGCGCTTCGAGATTTCCGCCTTTGGAACCGCAATACGTCACTGCTTTCATGCTTTTTTTAATAGAGGTATGGAATTGTGTAAGATAGGCACGCGATGCGTCGACGCACGTTATCGGAGTCACGAACGATCGGAACAATAATACAATAACTTGTTCGGTTCACAGTACTGGGAACTTTTAGGCGCGTGCTGTCACGATTGATGTCGTGATGCTTTCGTTTGTGGTTTATGAGTATTAATTGGCGTTCTGCGTATGGCCGGCTAATTGGAGGCGCGAATATTTAGAAGTTTCCGAAACATAATTATAACTATTATAAGTTATGAGATTTTGTGTTTCGTGTAATTCTAAACTGAAACCTCATATGTTACACAAAATGAATGTGTAACCTTATAATAATGGAGTGAAGATCCTGTGCCTAAGTAATAAAAAAATAATATATACTAAATCATGGTAGATTTGAACGTCGCCCAACTTATATAATAAAAATGTAAGTTTTGCTAAGAAATGCTTTAAGAAATAATATTATTAAAAAACATTTTTATATTGCTTTTTAAAAAAGTTTACCATTGATGACAAATAAAAGTTTTATGGCTGATTAAATAAATTCAGCATTTATTCGTGTTTCACAAATCACCGTATAGAAAATCGTTGTCAATTATGAGAATAAAAACTACTTTCAATATCTTAATTCGGATTCCATAGTAACGGTTTTATCTCATTTATTTTTATCTTCTGTACTCAAAGGATTGTTATCATCCCACTTGTAAATATCATTTCTTAGCAACACTTTCTATTTGATGTGCCCGTAACGAAGGTTATTAAATATTATTAATCATAATAAGCTTTTTTTATTTATATATAAATATGCATGCAAAAAAGATCTTTTGATCCGTCCTGTAAAATTCACTTTAAATAAAAAAATATTGGCTTCTGATTTATTAATGTATTGCACGCTCAAATATTTGGTTTCAAAATTATAATACCAAGTTAAATATAATGGTGCCCGGAGTGAAAGATGAAAGTGCGAAAATTCACTGGTAGCGAAGGACCTAGTTGACAGGCCCAAAGTGGGGAAGACTTATGTCTAGCATTATGCTCAGATAGCTTAAAACGAAGCCAGTTTCAATCAGTTGAAAGTTAACCTGACTTCGTGCATTATTTTGTTATAAAAATACATTACTGTGCAGTGAAAAGTCTTTACAAATGCGAATGACTTGACCTTTTTATTATCATTTCAAAAAGTACAGGTAGTCATCACTAACCGTGGAACTTTGTTCAATCACGTCAAAGAACTAGTCAAAATAATTTTTTGGTTGAAATCAAACTTGCTTTTTAAATAACGTGCCGTCACTTTCTCCAGTCAAATCATGCGCCATTTGCAAGTTGTAATGGAGTATAAAAAAATCACTAAGTATGCAATTGACCATCAGTTAACCAAATTTTACTGAGTTAAAAAACCATTCTCGACATTGTTCCGTTAAGATTGACCATTTTTGTATACGAAAGCAATTGGAATCAAAACTAATATTCGGGATTAAATCGAAGCGAAGCGAATCACGAAAGCTTAAGACACTACTAAAATAATTTAGAAATCAAACAGACAGATTTCTCTCAGCCAGGAACTTCATCATTATCATCATTGCAGCCTAATATGTCCACTGAAGATTACTAAAGGAAGGCCTCTTCTAATGACCGATCCCAAGCAGTCTACATACACCGGCTTCCGCCACCTTAACCATATTAACCAAAAGCACTATGAAAATTAAAGGAAGAATAGATTCGTTTGTGTTTCCCATGCAGACAACATTATATATACATAGTCTCCCAGAAGTAAGCGTTGGTGGGTCATTGGTGTGGACTATTGCTTTCCGATCTAGAGAGCGCCGGTTCAAATACCGCCACGTTTAAATGTCTTCAAATTTCAGATTTATATGTACGTTTATCCGACGCTCTTGCAGTGAAGGAAAACATCGTGAGGAAACCTGCGCACGCCTGCGAAGAGATTCAAAGGTTGGACGTGAAGTCGATCAATCCGCACTGGGCCTACGTGGATAATTAAGACCTATACCTTATATGGGTAGGCTCGTGCCCTTCGGTGGGGGCATTTAATGAGCTCATGATGAAGCAAATTATAGTGCCTTTCAATGTTCTGCAGTATGCTTCACATACAAGTGAGGGGGTTAGAACTCATTGCATCTAGACAATAAGGATAGGAATCATTAATCACTAGGCGAACAGTCTGCTCGTTTTCCTATGTTTCAACTAAAGCGCACACTGTTCGATAACTAAAATTAGGAATACAGTTAAATCAAATTTCACCTTTTAGTTATTCACCGTTGATGGATTTAATGGGATGAACTAACAATTAGGTCAATCGCAATTTGCGGGCGCTAAATATACATAATAGGATAAGGTAGGCATAAATTTTCTAAACATTTAAAAATCCTTAACTAAGAATTAACCGAAGTTCTAAGTTATTGAAAGAAGATTGAAACTATCTTTATGCGTTTAGAGCCTTATATCGAAGAATATTTTATATTTAGCTTTGGCTTACAAAATAAAACCTTTATTATATTTATGTAAGTTTCTTGTCCTTACCTTACTTAGTTTATAGGTTTCGTCCTGTTATTACGGTATGCAAATCATAAAATAAATTGTTGCTGCTCGTGCCATTTAAAAGTGGAACCAACGAACCAGAAGGTACTAAACTCTACTTGGAGTGCCAGCTTCTCACAGTTCGCCAACTATACATACCCGCCTCAATACTGTACTTCCACAAATACTCAAAGCAACGTACTCGTGCCTCACGTAGAACTTTAAAATGGGACCTTCCTGCGATCAAAATTGCCTTCTCAAGATGATGTAGCCACTATATGGGTCCCTATTTATACACAAAAGCTTATAAATTTCCCATTATGTATAAATAGAGATTTTCACTTTTAAGGTACATATAGTCTAGTGTACCCAAAAGTCGTATTTCGGATAATTTAACAAAATGAGTTGCCAATAGTATGCGTGTACCAAATAGAAATCGATTTCCAAATCGAGTATTTGCAGTCATCATTACTTGTCAATATTCCAAGTTGCGGTTCGCCTTGTGAATTTTTGATCAGCCGAAAACCTAATCGTAATGGAGTGCTGGTACCTAAATAAGGTTATTGTAACCTCGGAGACTTGAGGACGTTTGGTTTTCTGTTTGAAAATTCACACGTAGTACACTTAGTTTCATAATTATCTCTATAGTTGAAAGTTAGGTAAAGGTCTAAAAAAAACGAAGTCGATTAAACAATATAACTAATTTGTAGGTTAATTACTGCATTAAACAAGAATCTTTATTGTCAATAAATGCACAAAACCCCTATAAGCGTCTTTTTCTCTTCGAAAATATCAAATTAGTAATGTATCAAACACACATTGTATAAATTAGTGAATAATAGTACATCTTGACTTTTGCATCAGTACTTTACGAAGCGTCTGTTCACAATGTATTGTTTATGATCTAAACGTCATTATTAAAATGTTAAACATTTAGTAAAACAAATATCCAGTCAATAAGAGGACAATAATTTTCATGTGTTATTAAGGAAACATAAATTTAGATTTATGGTTCATAGTAAAACAATCCGTCACAACTAGAAAAAGAACTAAATGCATGTGTAATAAGGCAAAAAATCAAGTGAGGTAATGTAACGTTCTCTTTGATGAGACCACAGGGTAATTAGTCAAATTAAACAGTAAGCAATAATTATATGTTACTTATGTTATTTCAACGTTAACGGTTGGATTTTACGCTTTGTTCGTACCGGTATTACACAATACATAATTCATACCACGTAATATTTACAAGCAAAATTACATTTGTTACGTGAAACGGCTTGTTAGTTTACATATGTTTTTGAATATTCAAGTAGAAACGATATAAATAATAGATATGAATTATAAAAATGCTTAAAATTATAACGACTGCAGGGCATTGTGTTTTTCTCATTTTACTCTACTTCTTATACTAATCAGGCTTTAAAAAACAATAAAACTTAAAATTTTATTTCTACTATAGTACAGTACACAAAGTTAGACTTTATATACTCTATATTCTGTACTGTGTAGTAAAATTTATTTGTTCTACATCACCAAGTTAACATGCCTTAAGGTGAAAATAAATGTAGGTAAAAAACTTAATCTTTCAAGATTTCCTTGCGGACTGTACACACATATTTACATACAATCCGCGTGGCATTGAAATAAGCCATGACCACGGCAGTTTAGTTGTTGATGACTGTACCAGGTAGATTTCGAATGCACTTGTCAAAGCACTGCATATGCTGCAAGCGTTGTATTCGTATAAACACTTGTAATATTGATGCTAGAAGATTTGGTTGGATAGGGGTTAATAGACTTTTAGAAACCTGTACTCACTGTAACCCTTATGATCTATTGTGATATCTATTATCCTTAAGGATTTGGGAATACTGTTATTTCAATAAGAGTTCATTAGTGCATCAATTGGAACTAAGTATCTTAGACTCATAATTCTTTAATGCCGTATATTTTGTGTGCTGAATTAAACAGGAAGCATTAAACAAAAAGTGCTCAAACTGAAGTGTCAAAGACAAACTTCAAACAAAGGTTACGGCATGTACCGGGTCACTTTTTTCTCCAAAACATATATGCATGTACTCGTACTAAGTTATCTATACGAGTTTCTTGCCGGCTTAATTATGGTATAGATAATAAAGTAACTTCTTTATTTTTAATATTATTGTTTTCAAATCAATGGTAGATTTTAAAATAAACATCTAAGAAATAGTTTTATTTATTGACGATTAAAACGTATCTGTAATAGGTTTATTAGAATTAAAAAAGAGTGTGAATTGTCTTTTATTTTTTTTTTTTTGTTTATTTGGTAGTTTTTTGAGTTTGAATTAGTTTTATATTTTCTTTTTATTTTATTTTTAAGTTGCCCGTTTTCTCCCATAGAGCTGCAATACGGCGCGCTGCTGGAGGGGTGCGGGGGGGAGCTGCCGTCGCTGAGCGCGTGCGCGCCGCTCCCCCCGCACCTCGACAAGGCCACGCGCCGACAACAGAAGGACGCGCGTGCGCACCAAGACAAAATCGCACAAGTTAACATACATTTGCATGGTATTTTTTTCTTTTTTATTAATTATTTCCATCTTTTTTTCCCTCCATTCTTCACTGCTAGTCACAGGTCTCCTGCATTTTGCGCCAGGTATCCCAGTCCTCTGTTTTCCTTATCCGGCCTACACCATGAACCTTTTTCTTTATGTTGTAACTTTGTAAGTTAATTATCCGCTCAATTTATTGAACCCTGGTAAACAACAGATTTTTATTGTGTATCCGCGACATCAGATGAGCGGTTATGGTTATGACAGCGCCATGTTTTTAAGTGGTTTTGCCATTAGTGGGTCCTACAGCCTGTATTGCAATGATCACAAAGCCGGATGGATCACTTTTGTCGCTATATTAACACAATAAAGTTATTTTAAACACATAAATGGAGATAAAGGTACCTTTCCGAATGATCTTTTTTAACACGCTTTTCAAATTATTAATTTTGTTTCTTATTTATTAAAATGATGTTTCCGCTTTTTATTAAGTTCACATCACTTTTTCTATATGTTTTCATCACAACAATCTGTGCAAATTATTTTTAAATACCTAAAGGGTTTTCAAAACATGATTTGTAATGATCTTGCCCGTTACTACGGTATAGGTAAAATTATCGATATGTCTAAGGGAAAAACCATTAGTTTTTATCAATTTGGCATTTAAAATGAAAATTTGATTACCACGACTACATGTCTGTAGTCGTGGTAATCAAATTTTCACAGTGGACATTGGATGTCTCCAATGTTCACTGCTGGAACTTTGGTCAGACATTTGAATAGGGGAGGCCTTAGCCTCCCCTTATTATTTTCAACACTTAGGGGGGTTTGGACCTTAACCATACTCTATAACCCACCACGTTGTTCCAGTACATGTTGGTGGGTCGCTAGAGCTTCACTCGCTATTCGGGAGGATGCACCATTGACTCCAAATAATGGTCTACTAGGTCTTCTCGTTTATATGCATGGTCTACTATAGTCTACTGTTTGTAATGAGTGGTCTACTATAGTCTACTGTTTGTAATGAGTAGTATACTATAGTCTACTGTTTGTAATGAGTGGTTTAATATAGTTACTGTTTGTAATGAGTGGTATACTATAGTCTACTGTTTGTTATGAGTGGTCTACTATAGTCTACTGTTTGTTATGAGTGGTCTACTATAGTCTACTGTTTGTAATGAGTGGTATACTATAGTCTACTGTTTGTAATGAGTGGTATACTATAGTCTACTGTTTATTATGAGTGGTCTACTATAGTCTACTGTTTGTTATGAGTGGTCTACTATAGTCTACTGTTTGTAATGAGTGGTATACTATAGTCTACTGTTTGTTATGAGTGGTCTACTATAGTCTACTGTTTGTAATGAGTGGTCTATTAGTTTTAATGAATTAATAATATTTATTTTTGTTACAGCACTGTTTGCAGCAGTTGAACATGGCTACTTGGATAAAGCGAGAAATATCTTGGAGTCCACCGATGTTGATGTCAACAGGTAAACAATGAAATTTTAACTGATCTGTGAAAACTAAACAATTATAAACTGACCTGAAATAATACTTAAACAGGCATATGTACGATAATGTAAATATTAAGATCAGATTCCACGGTGTAAAAGTGGACCTTAATTAGTAGGTTCTTTCAATTATCTCTTGAATAGTTGTATTTGCTTTGCGGCACAGCAATTAATAATCAAAAAATCGAAACACTATTAACCTAAACGCTTGATCGTGGAGTGTTAAACGTACACTGGCTTAAACTAAACCAGGGATAAACAGTTACACCAAACTTTCGCACAGCTCACGACTTATTTAAACTTTTCCCATTAATTAAATTCCAAAGGCATTGTTCAGAAAAGTTAAACATTTCCTCGACTATTCGAATGTTTGCCGGAGTTAACTTTGCTAATAAATACCAGTCAAGATAATGCCACTCACATTACCGGCAGATAACAATGTATTTGTTATTTATCATCATAAATCTGTGTTTTAAAGAGAATTATTTTTATAGTAGATCAGGAGCTACTGGACAGGGCCTATAGGAGGTCTAAAATGGTCTGTTGAGAATTGGCACGTCTCCAGCGAAATTTGATGTCGGCGCCCAATGATATTATGTATATATAAAGATAGATACGCCATCCGTGCCTCAAAAACGAACCACCGAGGAGACTACAGTTTGTACTCTTTTGTTTAGGTAAATGTGTTCGAAATATGTGTATGAGTGCTGTCACTGCATTCGGAACACTTTTCTTGATTGTTTTGTGAGCATATCACGAATCCATACTTTTTTACATCATTGTCGGTGCCAAACAAACTTTTAATTTTTATAATATAAAAATGTTTTTTTTTATTATATTGAAACCATGAACATTAAAGTTGTACCAGAATACCAAATTTACAGTTGGAAAGTGCAGGTGTGCGATTGATGGGTCCGATTATTTATAAGAATAAAAATCTCTTGACGCCAGGATTGGTCTGACTGTTCATCGCTGACTGTCCATCCGATAAGAAAAAAAAGAAAAAAGCAGTGCATTTTTATTTGTCAAGCTTGTTTTGAGTGGGTGTGGCAAATAGATCTTATCACAGTTATTGCTCTTATAGAAAATCAGTTTCTATTATGAAACCAAACAGTGACTTTGAAAGATATGGGTATTCATATATACATTTTTCATAATTCTACAGTTCTAGTTGGTGTCATAGTTACGGAATTTGTTCATGTGATCTGCATTTGATGTTACTGAAATAAATACTAAAAACACCACAATAGGTTAATTATAAACTAACAATATATATTTAATCGCAACACTACTATCTCTGTTTGAAAAAATTAAAAGACGGATTTTTGCTGTCAATTACACTGAGTAACGCAGCAATATTTACAGCAACTTACGTAGGTTCTGGATTGTGTTTCGCCACTCCATATGATATTTTGAAAAACAAACCTAGGTATATAACAAAGTGATCGCCGAATAGGGACTATAACGAACTTTGAATAGTAGGGTGGTAAATCACGGTTTTAAAAATTGACACTGACTTGCTTCCTTTTTGTCTGAAAACACTGCTATTGCTAGCAAAGTATTAGTTTTAAAGAATTAATTAGGAATTTCATGTTTACCACTTGTACATCCCGGTTCGACACACCGCAAAACAGTAGAACGTCCGGGAAGATAAAAATAAGAAAGAATAAACTCCGAGAGTTCTCCCGTCTTACATAAACCGATACTACAAAAAAAAACTAAGCTACATTTATCTTAATAAAAGATAGCAAAAAGAAGCGCGATAAATAAGGATTTTTCTTCATGTAAATTTAAACACGAAACAATAAACCCCTACGAGAATTGTAGACTACACTTCTCGCGTAGGTATAGTTGTACGTATCATACTGCAAAAGTCCATTCAGTGTTGAAAGTTTTCACAGTGGCATACTGACCCGTGTCAATAAATGATGCTAATACGTAAGTAGGTAATTAATTCATTGACAAATGTGTTCCCGCGCAACGCATTTAACATTCTGTCTCGTTTCCAAACTGATAGAAACGAAAGTTCGACAGAAAAACTAATGGGCTTCTGGAATGGGAACCTTTTCCCTCAGTAGTGAATAACCCAAATGTGTCACTCTTCATTCTCGTCTCCGCTCTAGATACTATTTGCAAATGTTTACCCTGATCTCGGGGAAATAAGCTGTTGGAAATAAACGAGCTTATTTTGTATGTTACGAATATCATTTGTTCACAAGATAGTATACTTGGTACTGGGTCGTCTAGGTAGGTACAACGGCAGTGCCAGATATCGTCCAGTGAAATAGAAGTGTTTCGGGATATAAGTGACCTAAAATCTGTTGTATCGGTTGTCGGGCGCAGTGCGGCATTGATGGAGTATAATAATTGGGTATTTGACATCACTCATCGTTGACGCACTTTTTATGAACCGTCAAAAAGGAACGATTCCATATATTTTGTATGAGATTATTGATATGTGACGTCATTGCTCACTATCCTCAATTGACCTAATATTTACTGGTTTCAGTGTATTTAAAAATACTATATTGCAAAATAAACAAAAGTGATCAATGAAACGACATATAAAATAAGGTGGGCTTTTATAAAAATAAGGTTTGGTATTTTATTGCGGATGGTAGACAATACCGAATTGTTTATCAGTACTTGATTTTTCACCAGTTTAAATTAAGATTAAAAAAACCCTCATGAAAAAAGGTTACTATACAATAGAAGAATATTTATCGGATAAAGGATGTGGTCTTGCACTTAGTGTTCCAGTTACAAAATCTTTGTAATAAATTATTGTAAATCTATGTGTAGGTAAATGACAAACTGTAACCACTGATATAAAAAGATTAAAAGAGTAACTCGAGTTTCTTGCCGGCTCTTCTCGAGATCCTACTTATTCCGAACCGGTGGTAGAGTCACAAAAAATATCATAATAATAACAATTGACGATTCAAAAGTATCTGTAACAGATTTATTTGAATAAAGATTTTTTTCTTTCTTTCTTTCTTTCTTTTCTGATCTCAGTCAATTTTTTGCAAGCCGTCGTGCATCGACGGCTTGCGAAAATTGCGGTTCGAAGAAAGACATTATCTATACATCTATACTTATTAATAAAATTGGAGTGTCTGTTTGTAATATATATACGGAGCATACACCATTTTTTTTAATGTTTGGCTTTCTGTCCGTCTGTCTGTTTGTTCCAAGTAATCTTTGAAACGGCTAGACCGATTTTTGGCGGGACTTTTATTGGCAGGTATCTGAGGTAATAACGAAAAATTAACCTTCTTTGTTTTAAAAAACTTTAAATTTTAGAAATAAAGTCATATTAAACCGCGCCTTACACTTTAAACATTATATGTAATATTTTATAATATTACAAATATTTAACTTAATGCAAAAAAATAAATATGAAAGAAAAAAGTCACAATGAAAACTTTCGTTATGAAACTCTAAATTGAAAAGATAAAGGTACTTCCCATGTTATCCCCATATGTCCCGCTTTCACAAAGGTATATATTAAGAAAACTGTTCACCGTGTTATAATAACCCACGGTATAAGGTATTCTCCCGCAGAAAACATGACCTACGAGTAAGCGCTCAGCCCGCGCGCGATGTTCTGTGCGTGCGAGTAATACCGCGGGGAGCATCTAGTTTAATTATATTCAAATTGTATACCTAAATATAAGACGTCGTAGCAGAAAGCGAATTCAACTATCTACACTTTGAGAAATGATTAGGTATTAAGTCAAGGTGATAAGCTAATCTGCGTGGGATTTTCCACGTAGGTACCCTTGTCTAAATATATTATGTAAAACGTAAAAGCAAACAATTCAGGCATTTATGGGTTCCGTATTAAGTATCTCACCAAACCTGATCCTGAGATTATTTTATTTTTTAAATTACAATATTTTAAAAAAATTAAGTCAAGCTGAACATAGCTTTGTTACGTTATTTTCAGTACCTGAAAAACCAGATCCTTCCTTGCTTTGTTATAATTGGCTTGCTTAAGTTATAATTTAGATTTCCTACGGACGTTTACCTTGAAAGTGTCCCTGCAACGCCCTAACCCAAGGTTCACTTCCCACTCTGGGACACCCATAGGCTCGTTGCATATTTTTTTTTGGGCTGAAAGCCATCTGCGCTCGCCTATTGTCCGGTGAAGCTGTGAAGGCAACCTGCGGCCAACAGCGATAAATCATTCCAAAAAAAACTTAAAAGTTCTTATCCGCTCGAAGGCAGCACGCGCATAGACAATCGATTCTTGTGTTGTGTGTTATGAGTTTCCACCCGTGCTACATACGACTGCACATCCTAGTCCGAAATATTCAATCCACAATTATTAACACCCTTTACCATTTCTACAAGATGGTCAGATGACCTAAGGAAGGTTGCGAGTAGCCGCTGGATGCAGATAGCTTCCGACAGGTCGGCGTGTAAATTATTGAGGAAGGCCTATGTTCAACAGTGAACATTATGTGGCTGAAATGATGATTACCGTTTAGCCCATTGAACTTCTCTACGGCCTTGACTCCACGAGTTAACTGCAACTAGTTGTTAAATTAATAAGTTTCCAATTACCTAAGCAATACCTGAAACGCTTAAAAGCTCTGTTTTCTTTTGACATTTATAATATATACGTTTTGTATGCAAATTTCAGCCTCAACGCAGACGGACTATCACCATTGGACGTGGCAGTTCTCTCCACGAATCGACCACTGGCCAAGATGCTCATGGAGTTCGGGGCGAAGGAAGGCACCCAATGTAAGATTTTGCATCTATTTAAACACCTGTGTCTATTGTACAAACAAAAGGAGAACCTTTTGTTTGTACATTGGGCAATACCTGCTTACCTACAGTACCTAAAATCAGTGGCGTAGCAAGGTCTCAACTGAGCACGGGCGAAATGCCTTAGCGAGGCTCTTTTACCTAAATGTTCCGTCCTTTTTCATCTAACGGGTATACGTCATTTAGCTTAGAGACTTTGTAGTCAGTGTTCAGTCTTTTTGAATCATTCATCACAAATGAGTACGAGCAATTTCACTGTTAGGTGCAAGACCCCCACAAATGCAACTAATATTGAGACGAAGTAAAAATTACTATCGAGTTTTTTTTTTCATTTATTTATTCGTAAATAGCATAACAATTTGAGTAGACACAGTCTTCTCGAAGAACTTTTTCCGAAGCACTTATAGATTCATAACCAAACTAATTGTCGATTGTACTTCGGAAGGCACATTAAGCCGCCGGTCTCGACTATAATTTAAAGATAGTCGTTAAAATCCACCAATCCGCATTGGGCATTCGTGGGTCTACGGTTCAAACTCCTCATAGTCATGTTGTGTAGAAACCCTGTTCCAATTGGAAATGATAGGTTAGTAATGTAAAATAATAAGCTCATTGGCAAGGGTTGTTGCCTCCCGATCTGAATTATCCGACGCTGTTTCGGCGAAGGAAAACATCGTGAGGAAACCTGGACACGCCTATTAATAAATTCAAATGTTGTGTGTGAAGTCGGTCATCGGTCAATCCGCACTGGGCCCGCGTGGACAACTAAAGCCTACACCCTACGAGTATAAGGGTAGACTCGTGCCCTTGGTGGGGACGTATAATGAACTGATGATGATAAAGCAAAATAATACTTATATATACGCGTCAATTCGTTTAACAGGCTACTTGCATAAGTATTTTATTTGTGTACCTTATCATATCCGACACATAAGGCTCGTTAGTTGATTTATTAGATAGCTGGGGGGTATGACATTCGATATTAAACTCTATATAAACGACGCTATCAGCAGATTTATCAAATTGTGCACTCGTTATTTCCAACTGATTTCGATATCCCCATCATAGTTCGAAGCGAAAATATATTTCGTAATTGAAGTTGCGGTTCCAATAATACAATTCGGAGGGTTCACTATTATGAACATTTCTAGAGACAATGGAGAACGGTTTGTATTGTTATTACACACGGCAATATGAACTAATGAAGTTGAATAGACTGATCAGAATTAGATATGTGTCCACCCTTAAGGTATAATGAAATCGTTAAGGTATAATAATATTACTTATTCCGAACCGGTGGTAGAGTCACAAAAAATATGATAATAATAACAATTGACGATTCAAAAGTATCTGTAACAGATTTATTTGAATAAAGATTTTTTTCTTTCTTTCTTTCAAAGATTGTTATGAGCGTCGGTGGCTCAATCGTATGGACTGTTGCCCTTCTACCGGGAGGGCTGAGGTTCAAATCCCGCCACGTACAATGATTCTGAATGTTTTCTGTGGGGACATTTAATGAGCTAATGATGATGAAAGATTTGTTTGTTTGTGAATAGGCTCCGAAACTACAGGACCAATTTCGGAAATTCTTTCACCGTTGGAAAGGTACACTATCACCTGGATGACATAGGCTTTTTTAAATTAAGGGTCCTTACTTAAACTCCGGATACCACGCGAAGCCAGGTCTCGCCACTAGTTATATATAAAATAATAGTGTTACATAACACGGGTCTTTTGAGTTCCAAACCTCACCTACATTTACATCTTGCCCCAAGAATTTTCGGTTACCAAAATGCATTGAAACCGCTTGGCAGGTTCTACCTAGTTTGAACCTTGATATAAGCCCAAACGGCAACGGACTTAAATATTTGAAATAATTCACTGATTTATATTCTTATTAACCTATACATAGAGATCATTGTTAGTTAAATTGATAAAAATTTTTTGCATTTGACTATGGACAGTGCCTCGTTCGCTTTTTGACAAAATGCATCACTAGCAAGTGAGGCTTCATTGTTTCCCAAAACTACGTCCATCTACGCGTATATACGTACAAACAAAACAATTTTAAGTATACCTGCTGGTTTTACGGAACTCCCACAACGAAACATAAAAACGAAACAAACAAAGATAGGACTCCGGAGGGTCAAAGTTACAAAGTCGAAACTATCGATCCGCCGACGAAACTCCTCACCATGGCGAATACAAAATAAGTATCGACATTGCATTTCAAAACTGATGAAATATTTTGACATATATTTTTCACTAGTTATGCCTGGCGGAGTTACCCACGATATATTTTCCCACCGTAAAACGTAACCTATGTGTTAATCAAAGGTATCAGCTTATTCGATACCAAATAATATTGAAATCATTACTTTATTATTATTACTGCTGATGGATATTAGACATTAGCCGTTAGTGTGGCCTCATCATTACAGAGGCAGTCAACGTTTTTAGGGTTCCGTAGTTCCAAATGGCAAAAACGGAACCCTTATAGATTATAGATAGATCTGTCTGTCTGTCTGTCCGTCCGTCCGTCCGAATAACACAACCCCTTTTTTCTCCGAAACTATAAGCACTACACTATTCAAACTTTGTACGTATATGTAATCAGTGAACCGCTATTAGGTTTTAATAAGAAACTTGAAAAAAAAATTTTTGGGGTTCTCCATACATTGAACTGAAACTCAATTTTTTTTTTCAACGTACTCCCACCTGTGTGGTATCAATGTATAGATCTTTAAAAATGATATTGAGGTTTCTTATATATTTTTTTTATAAATTGAATAGTTTGCGTGAGAGATACTTTCAAAGTTGAAAAAATTGTGTCCCCCCCCTCTAATTTCTAAACTATGGGGTTAATATAACTGATGTGTAGTTTTTTTTTATACGTCATAATCGGTGAACCACTATTTTTCATATTAAAGCTATAGTAGGTGCCTAAGGAAATAAAAATTACTTTATTTTATGTAACTTGCTGCTGCGGAACCCTCCAAGGGCGATTACGACTCGCGTTTGGCCAATTTTTTATTACTTAACCAAGCGCAACCCACTCATCACCTACAGGCAGTTGTCACTCTAAAGTTGCATCGAATGCGTTGCCAACCTTAAAAGAAGGATGAGCAAAAAGAAGATAAATATAGAGAGAGGAGGAAACTTCCCACGTCTAGGCATGACTCTTTTACACTGAAAATTTTCAGACCACCCATAAATCCCCTTTGAAATAATCCTATATGGGCAGTTGTGGAAAATTTGAACTTTCTTTATAACGCTTTCAGTGTCAATAATAATAAATTAAAATTAACTACGAATCATACACGACAGCGTTAGATAACGATATATCATGAACATATTTGAACCAATTTGACGTTGAAATATCAACACGTAATGTTAGTACAGCCAATAAATAATAACACTTCTTAGGTAATTCAATTAGCACGGGAGCTCAAAACTAACATTGATTATATTGACGCTTCGGATAACAGAAGCGTACGAGTAAATGTGTACTGGTTTTGATGGGATAGTAATAATATGCGTAAGCTTTAAATTAATGTGTTTTAGATCCCCATTTTAATGCTCAGTTTCATTGTTTACTGGCCACTTATATAGATAGTTTTATACGAGTTGTGAATATTAATGGTTTTAAATCATCCAGAAATTTTATACGGTCGACCCTACAGATGATCAAACTATCAAGAAAAAACTGAAATTCAATCTTGAAAATTACATTTTACACTTTTGCAAAGTTTTTAAGCAAACTTTGTTAATTTTACGTATGTATACGCTATATAACTAATAGCGTTAAATTACTTCCAATAATTCGATATTTTCTTTTAAAATGATACTTGAAATTTGCAAATATTTCATTGAAGCAATCATAATGTTAGAATTAGTTCTGGAGTAGAGACCGCGTCTTGGCAAGCGAAGCGTAGAGCGCCCTCCAGCCCGATGGACCGACGACTTACGAAAGGTCGCTGGTGGAAGCTGGATGAGAAAGGCGGAGGACCGGGATATCTGGCGCAAAATGAGGGAGACCTATGTCCAGCAGTGGACTGCGATAGGTTGAAGAGAATGTTATGTTTAGCGCGCCATATCTTTTGAAGCGCTACAAACAGAGTTTTCAAATACACCCACAGTTTTCAAATACTTTACTTCACATCTTCTAGCAGAAATTCTATATCAATTTAGGACTAAACCTGATATTATTTTACTCAAGCGCCAACTATTAATCTTAAATCTTTATTCCAGTCAAAAATTCCGACGCGCTCGGGGCTCACCTGCGAAGGTTATTGCGGGATGCAGAATCTCGCCTGCACGAGGAGGTGGTGGGGTGTGCACCGGAGAGGACCTGCCGAGATGAAGCTTGCACTAGGTATTACCAACTTGAAGATATTGTTATGTTAGAAAGTTGGCTACACGTTGGCCAACAGTAGCTCTTGTCTTTCTTCAACTTATCGCCTAAGGAGAAGCTTAAAGTTTGTTCAGAGTTCAGGATCTTGGCTAACAGTATCTCTCTGTCTCTCTCTTAAGAAAGATTATGGAGGAGCTCAAACATCTGTTCAGAGTTCAAGACATGTTCTTTGTGACAAACATTTGTGTGCAAGAACTTTTTTGTTCGTCTTAGGCTGGGTGATTCACCTATACAGAGAATAAGCAGAAGAATAAAGTAACAGGAAGACCGCTAAGGAGGGAGAAATGATTGAAACAAGTTACATAAATGAACAGCTGGTGATAGTCCATAACTAGACTTAAAGCCTCCTCTCAATGGTGATAGGTTTGGTCATAATCTGCCCGCTTAGCAGGTGGCAGTGGGAGTTGGAGATAGCAGTACCTATAAAAGTTTGGGTTCAAAGAGATAGCGTTGCTACAAGTTCTCTTCTGATTGATTTTTTCCTATGTCGTCTCTTACGACACCTGAGAGAAGGGGTGATTTTTTTATGTTATGAAGTGAACAACTGATAGACAGTGATTACTCATTTATCATCAGCTCATATAACAACCCCACCGAGGGGTACGAGCATACGCGTATAGGGTGATTAGGCCTTAGTTATCCACGCGGGACCAGTGAGGGTAGGCCGACATTTGGATTACTCATTATTCTCCATTAATGCCTCACTGCGCCCGTCACCCGATACAAGAGATGAAAGGTCTCTTATACCCGGTATTTTCACTAGATACTGTGCCCTCACCCCGAAGTGCATAACACTCCTGTTTCATGTGATGATATCTGGCACTGCGGTGGTATCTACCTTGACGACTCAGTATCGAGTCTACCACCTCTCTTCTGATTGGTTTATTATTATCGCGTCTCTTCCGACACCTGAGGAAAGGGTGATGAAAATTATACTCTATTGTGCAATCACCACACGGCTTATCATGATATTAGGTGAGATTATTTATTTATTGCCGGTGTTAAGATGTACACGTTGCATCAGTATTTCAAATCTAGGTGTTTTATATAAAAGTGATGGTTTGTTACACATAGTAAGATATAGTTAATTCCTTAAACGTAATGTTTATATTTAACAATGTATATTATTAATCCAGTTTGCCAATAATTGATATAAAATCTTAATTTATCATTCAAAAATGCCTCTCTCTCTGCAGAAAGAAATACGTGAGCTAGGTGATTAAAGATAATTTATACATTGAACAGGTCAGCAGCAGGTGGGCAGGCTGGCACAACGGGCTGTGCCGGCGGCGCGGGCTCGGAGAAAGACAAGCAGGCCCAACATTGGGAGCGAAGGATACGGACTCTCAAGTGAGTTGTTAGGAATCACTAAGCTCATGGCGTTGATGAAGCTCAAACATTTTGTAGCAGAAAAACGTGATGGTCATGACTTGGTAACAAAAAAGGATGTTTTTATTTATAACCTTTGACTGCAACGTGCAAATATTTCAAATAATTTAGAACATATTCTATTGAAAACAGAGACCAATTCCTTTTTCGTTCCTTGCCATTGCCTTTTTTGCCAGAATTTTCTGCCAGTTTATTTCTCATCATGGCATTAAAGTTTTTTTTAATTTGAATGATATTTGTGGTTGTCCATACGGTGATTCACATTATGTTGTGAACTGTCGAGCTGTGAAAGACCAGTCCCTGCAATAGGAAGACGTTTTATTTTACTTTGTATTTATTTTAAATCTACATGTGTCAATTTTCAAAGAAGTTCTATTAAAGAAAACAATAAGTAATTGTAAATGATGATTGATCAGTTATCTAGCGGGATGAAAATAATGTAATGACTAAAGTAACTATAAAAAAACAAGGGTTGGTGGTACAAGGTTGAAAATTTAGGGTTGTATGTATTAATTAATGTCACATTATGAAAAAATGTTATTGTCTAAAAATAAATAAAAAGACATGTTTGGGATCAATAACCCATAACACTAAGGTGTATGGAATAAGATAGGAGCCAATTCTCCTACCCTACTAAATATGCATATACAATTTCACTAAAATCAGTCTCACCGTGTCGAAGAACTAACTAACTAACACTGTGACATAAGAATTTCTAATATTAGATGTAAACTTAAACATATTATATAAATAATGGCACAATGAACTAATCCATCCTTGATCCTTTTTTTTCTAATATTAGACGTAAACTTACACATAATAACCTGATCCATCCTTAATCTAATTTCGGTGTTATAGGCGACTTGTGGTGGGGTGGCAGCAGTCACGAGTCCCACCTCCCCCGACCCCAGCTGAGCTGGAGGTATGTGGTGCACACGCGGTCGCTGTACGCCTACGAGACTCGCGGGCGTCCACGAGAGAACCTCCCATTATCACAAAGTACAAAGGTACGCCAATTATATTTTCCGTAAGATAATTTACCTTATTAATTTTTTAAGAGTTGGGCTAGGCGGCATTCGGCAAATTACGTCATGTCCTAACGTCAACGATTCCGCAATGCTTAAAGAAAAGTCTTTGAGCAATCCGTCCTACCTGTGCTAACATCCGCAGCTTAGACATGTACACTGACTGCGGTTCACAAGTTCAAAGTCACCCAACGCGCAATAGAGCGAGCTATGCTCGGGGATAAGATCAGAAATGATTTAAACCGTAAAAGAACTAAAGTTACCGACATAGCCCGCCGGATCGGCAAGTTGAAATAGCAGTGGGCTGGTCACATATGTCGCAGAACCGATGGCCGTTGGAGCAGACGAGTTCTGGAGTGGAGACTGCGTCTCGGCAAGCGTAGCGTAGGACGCCCTAAGGCCCGATGGACCGAGGACTTGCGAAAGTCGCTAGTGGAGGCTGGATGAGAAAAGTGGAGGACCAGGATATTTGGCGCAAAATGGGGGAGATCTATGTCCAATAGTGGACTGCGATAGATTGAAGGGAAGAGAGAAGATAATATACCAGCAGACCGATCGCTAAATTTTGAAAGCTACAACGTAATAAACTTGGACCGGAATACTTTTTCTTCAATTTCATATCGCGCTTATCATTTTACAGTTCAGACGAGATTGAAACTTAACCTTATGGCAATACCGAATATCGTAAATGTCAACTATTACAGGATCGGAAGGATATCGTTACTACCCCCATATTATAATTGAAACGTTTCGTTTTAAAATTATGCGATCAGCCTGCTGAACTAGTAAAATTACTGGGTATAGAGACCTTTGTCTCGAGTGTCGGGCGCAGTGCGGCATAGATGGAGTACCTATAATAACTGTTGAGTGGTTGGTATCTATCAATGCCACTCTGTTATGGTAAAGCGTATTACTTACCATACGATCAGCTACCTGACCTGACCTGTGCATTTTGTAACTTAAAAATACTAGAGTTACAGACATATCTCGAGGGATCAGATGTTAAATATTTGGTCAACTAACTTACTTGCGCACGCCTGCGAAGAAGTTCAAAGGGTGTGCGTGAAGTTGTCCAACCCTCACTGGGCCCGCGTGGACATTTTTAAATATATTTTTCTACTATCTTTCGCAGTGGAATGGTCCTCGCGAGCGGATTTCTCGAACCTTTGCGGTAGTCGAGAGGTGGCGGCTGTAGTATCGAGCGGGGGTACCCGAGTTCTAGCCGCAGGTTTGACGCGCGGCCGCCGATACTTCTTCAGAGCAGCAGCTGGGAACATAAAAGGTTGGGGACCCTTTGCTGTCTCCGTGCCGAGGAGTGTTGTGCCTAGCAGTGAGTATTATTACCTCTAGGACTATTGTTTTATTCATTACTAGCTGTTCGCCGCGGTATTACCTGCGTTATAAGATATTCTCCTAAAGTAAAACATAACCTAAAATAGCTTCGTTAAGTCATGCTTCGTACGCTGCGTGGTAAAACATAGCTTTATTTTGCCTAAATAAAAAGTGTTGTCTAACATGAAAGTAGCCCAGGTTTTTTCTTATTACATCAGCTACCTGCCAAAAAGTCACATTAATCTATACGCAAACGAAGAAAAAATCAAAATTTGTACTCTGCCACATCTACCGTGCCTGCCTATGACAGCAAACTGAAAGTCAGTCAAACGTTAATTAAAACGGGAATTTAAATATGTCAAATTGATTTTTATTCAATGTCCGGGAAATGCGAATCTGCGAATGCTGCTGTAGGAAATTGACATCTATGGACACCCCTAACTCCTTTACAAACATATAAAAAATACGATCGAATTGAGAACCTCCTCCTTATTGAAGTCGGTTAAAAAGAGCAATGTGTGCATGGCCAACCAAATATAGAGGGTCGGTGGCTTACTGGTGTGGACTGTTGCCCTCCTACCAGGAGGGCTGAGGTTCAAATCCCGCCACGTACCAATGTGTTTTCGAATTTTCGAAAATATATGTACGTTATCCGACGCTCTTACGGTGAAGGAAAACATCGTGAGGAAACCTGCGCACACCTGCGAAGAGATTCAAAAGTTTTTTGTGAAGTCGTCCCGGACTGGGCCCGCGTGGACGACTAAGGCCTAATCACCTATACGGATAGGTTCCTGCCCCTCGGTGGGGACGTTTAATGAGCTGATGATCAGGAGAGAGGGTTAATAGTATATTGAGATGAGCAAGGGCGTTGAGGTCTCCGGTACCCCATTCTCTCAGCGAAACAACGTGAATTATTTCACGCCAGTTTTCTGTAAGGCTGTGGCATGTAATTATCACTCCAGCCAAGGTACATTCGTGTCAAAACTTGAAACTTTGCAGGCTGGCGCGACGTTTGCGTACGGGCCGGTCGTGGAGCGGGCGGCGGGGCGGCTGCAGCGCTTGAAGCGCTTTCGGCAGCGGCCTCAGCGGCCAGACACCGACCGCCTCCAACGCCACGTCTACCCAGAAAGAAAACGGCCACCATACGGCAACTGTTCACCGCCGCTAGCAAGTTCCAGAAGAACCTTAGGAGGTACGTTTTAACTTATTGTGCTCGAAAATTAGTACTCGATTCCGTAACTTTGAAAGTGGTAAGTGAAAAAGTGATAAGCCAAAAAGCGGTGAGTAAGTTTGCTCTGCACTGTTGCTAGCAAGTTTCAGAAGAATCTCAGGTCAGTTTAAGTATGTACATAAATATTTTGTCAATAAATTACGTCACGCGAAGGGTTTTGTTTAGAGAGAATTTTGGCAGCTTCTTACTATCGCTATTAGCCTCTCGAGGTATGGATCACAACAACCAGACCCTTGCTCTGAGTAAACGCATCGGCTACGTCCCTATGTGACGTATGGATGTAGTGGCAATGCGAGCTGCAGCGCTCGAAGCGGCTTCAGCGACCATACACCAACCGCCTCCACTGCCACGTTTGCCGCGAAAGAAAACGGCCACCATACGGCGACTGTTCACCGCCGCTAGCAAGTTCCAGAAGAATCTTAGGAGGTAAGTTTGAATAAAATTTTGGTTCCGTGAATTCGAAAGCGGTAAGCAAAAAAGCGGTGAGCGAGCGAACTCTGCACTGTCTCTAGCAAGTTTCAGAAGAATGTTATACGGTGAGTTCGAGTAAATAAATATTTTGTCACTTGATTTCGTGACACGAAGATGGTCTCTTTTTAAAGAGAATTTTGCCATCTCTCTACTATTTTTCTACCTCTCCCGGTATGCGTCACAACAACCAGGCCTATGCTTTGAGTAAGCGCTTCGTCTATGTCCCTATGTCTCTTGACGTATGAGTGTAGTGACTGTGCCAGCTGCAGCGTTTGAAGCGGCTTCAGCGGCCTGACACCGACTGCCTCCTCTATCACGACTGCCTAGAAAGAAAACGGCCACCATACGGCAACTGTTCACCGCCGCTAGCAAGTTCCAGAAGAACCTTAGGAGAATTGTTTGCGTAAGTTGATTGCGATAAACGAAGGTGCGCTGGTCTTGGTGGGAGCGAAGTTACAGTTAGACAGCCATTAACTGTCGCTAGAAAACTCACGATACCACGTTTGTACAAATGATATAATCCACAATCACTTACCGGCCGCATGGTCTAACTTAACTCTTTATCCATAACCTTTTGTGTCACATGGGTGTATTCGTGACAGCAGCGCTTGTAGCAATTGCATCGAGACACGCCTACGCTAACATGTTCCAGCAGATTTTTAGGTGTGTTTTTATTTATTGATATAAGCGCTAACAAATGCGCCACTTCCGCGGGGATTTTCGGAAGATTGCTACATATGCCAGGTCAGCACTGTCGCTACTCGCTAGCAAGTTTCAGAAGAACCTTAGTAGGAAAGTTTTAGTAAATACCCTAATTTGTAACTTGATGGCGTCACATACTGGAGCGCCCATCCTGCTCGGAAATAATATTGATAGAATCCGACTTTTTATTATCGCTAGCAATCTTTCGTGGTATCGTACATAAACCAATTCATGACCTTAATAAACTGCTAGTCCTTAAACTTATAAGTATAAATAAATAACTATTCACTGACATTCACACAGCGCCATCTAGCCCCAAGTTAAGCGTGAAGCCTGTATTATGGGTACTAAACAACGGGTAAACATACTTATATACATTTTTTTTGTAAATCATACATATCATAATAGAAAACACCCAGACCATTACAAACAGACATGTTCATGCACACAAATGTTTGTACTGCCCGGGGATCGAACCTGTAACCCTTGGTGTTGCAGTCGACCTCACAACCGCGACACCAAATGGGTCGTATATTGTCACTTTTCACTCAATGTGTCATAAAATTAGGGTCTACTCATCATATTTACATCATAAAATGAAAGAAGAATTCCTATAAGTATTCGGTTTTTCAGAGGAGTATACCTGGCGTGCATCCTATACCACGAGGACAAAGTCCTGGTGACCAGCGAAGAGTTCCTTCCCGTGATAGAAGTCGACGAAACCTATCCCACCTGTATCTACACTGACTTCCATTGGCTCATGAAGGTATGTTTTTTTTAAGTTTTATGATAGCTCTTTTTTAACAGGACCGTCAGTTCGCTCACCTGGTGGTAGGTGATACGTCTGACCATGACAGGTGTCATGTTGGTTGTTTATAACAGTACATATCTGTACATATTTCAAAGATTGTGCATGAAGTCGGCCAATCCGCACTGGGCCCACGTGGATGACTGAGGCCTTTACACCCTTTACGGGTAGGCTCGTGCCTTGGGTGGGGAAGTTTAATAGGCTGATAATGATGATGACAATTTGCCTAAGGGTAGGTACTAAAATAATTTTCAATAATTTGTGGTAGAGGGCTTTTAATAACCATTCAAAGGTTTCAACTAATGACACCTGCTCCCTGTATTGGTAGATACCTACATCTGAATTATATTCATAAACGATAAAGCAAGCAAATAGCTTAAGTTAAGTTAGTTTAAGATTTATTTGTAATTTGTGCGACAAATAAAACATTTTCTTTCTTTCTTTCAAAATACAGAATCAAACATCTGCTGTAGTTAAAATATGAATTTCTTTTTTTATTGTTGAACATTATTTCTTTCAGGTGTCATGTTCGTGGGACGAAGTTAAATCCCTCCGCTCCGATATGGAGAAGCACACGTCCTCGTCCATCCATTTTCGGTTGAAACTGTTGACAGCAGCAGCACAGATGCAATCCGCTTTGTGCATACAGGATTTGGGTAAGATTTTTTTTATTAATTTTTTTGTATAGGATTAATGATGAATGTAAATGATTGGTATCGGTAGGTATCCATTGAAATATTAATCTGATTTATTTGTTATTTGACGATCCATTTGGTGCGGTTGAGAAGTCGACTGCAACACCAATGGTTTCGGGTTCGATCCCCGGACAGTACAAACATTTGTGTGCATTAACATGTCTGTTTGTAATGGTCTGGGTGTTTTCTATGTGTTACAAAAAAATGTATATAAATATGTTTATCCGTTGTTTAGTACTTATAAAACAGGCTTCACGCTTAACTTGGGGTCAACTTGGGGCTAGATGGAGCTGTGTGAATGTCATTGGATATTAATTTATTTGATAAAACATCATCTCTATGTGTATAATTTTTGTCTACAAAAATAGAATCTAGGAGAATTTTCAAAAAAAACTTTTAGGTACGTAAATTCGCATGCATAACGTAGACGCCTCAAATCAATAATGTCATAAATGCAGCCAACAATGATAATTTACAGTAGGTTTTGTCATTAACATTAAAATTTCTGATGAACTTTTACGACTTTTTACGGCTAGAGACCCTACATAAAGACAATCATATTTGTGGACATATGTAATGATGATTATTATGATAATTCCTATCATACCACAGGTCAGCTATACCACAAACCATTGCGGGACTCGCATGGGACGATAGTGTTGTCTTGCGTGAACAGCGTCAAGTCCGTCAAAGCTGTTTCGGCTCTCAACTCCCGTTGGGCGCCGGTGTCCAGGCTTCGGCGTAGAGTTCTCAGCGAGGACAACACTATTGGCGAACTCCTTATGGCTTCTGTGCACGAACAGATTGCGTATCATCAGGTAAGGATTTCTATAGATTATATGGCAAGCACAGAGATTATAAGTAGGGAATGCATAGTGAGTGACAGTAATGGTAAAAACCATAAATAATTTACATTTAAGTCGATTTTGTGCTGTTGATGACAGCAGATCACCTATGGTTTCAAATCTGTAGAGGAAAATGGGCGAATAAGTGGAAATCATTTGATATATTGGGGATTTTCCGGGTTGTCTGGACGCACAGGGTATTCACTGCTTATTTGCATATATGGAGTGCACGCTACTGGTTATATGTAGTACACATTTTATAAGGTGCGTCGTGAATCTTCGACAACATAGATAAGACAAATCATTATGATTATTGCCGAACGCCCAATTTTGAACTTGATCAGACTGGTGCATATTTTTGAAGTGTAAAGTCGGCTTACCAGTACTAGGTACCAACTAGCTACAATTAGCTTTTTATACAGTTTCAAACAAAAAACTTTTCGCATTTCAACAAGACATCTTTGTATAGGTTTCGAGGGTGCAACTGTCCCGTGGTCTATACGTGGGCTACCTAAAGCTTCAGTCGTCGGTAGAAGTGGTAAGGCTTGTGGCCCCAGCGCGTACTCCAAATGTCCCGCCACACACTCGTGTGCGAGATAACCCGCACGTTTCTGCGTAAGTACAACAAACTTGCATAAAACATTTCGAAAAACGTGTCCCAATTTGGCAATTAGTAGCAAAGAAAATCTAGTAAAAAACTTGTTTGCTATGCTAATGGTAACACATGTTTGTGTGACAACATAATTGATATGTATATCTACTAACTCATAGTTAGCACTTTTACACAATTCAGAGTAGGTACTGCCAACATAACAGTCAATATATGGAAGTCTGTGTAGGCTCGCTCTTGATAATTTGCCTGTTTAAAATATCTCAAAAATGTTGTATACATTTTCTTCGTGATAAAATATTCTACTTTTTATATTGTCATTTTGATTTCAGTGAAGAATGGGATTATCTTAGAACACAATCCGGTAAAGCGTCCTCGGAGGAAGCTCAAGCCATGAACAGCCTCGTAGCGATCAGTGGCCAGGAGAAACCATCAGAATCTCAAGAAATGTTCCTCGATCAGATCGCGAACGCCGCGCGTCGACTGTTCAAGGAGATGGAAATACCGCTAGAAAGCGTCGATGCACACCGAATCTATGACTTAGAAGTTATAGAACTCAACCACGACGTCAGTTTTATTATGATCTGCCCGCCAGCCGAACAAGCCTGTTCAGTACCCGGCCAAAAGGAAATACTCCTGCAGAAAGGTGACCTCCTCAGTCTCCCAATACAAGCCTTCGAAATGATCCACCTTCAAACCTACCACAGTAACATACTGAACAAATACTCCAAGCTTAGTTGCGTTTTAGAACTAGACGTTGCATTGGCAACACATTCCCATAGAGAAGCGTTCTCCTGCACCGAACTGCAGACGGCTAAAGAGCGATTGTCAAAACTAGAAGATCTACAGAATAACTTGAACACAGTATGGAAAGCGGAAAGATGGCTCATGGACCTCATCGGGTTTGCGCGAGACAAAGATAAAAGCTCCCCGAGCTCTGGTATATTACTAAAACACGTACTAGATAAAACTCCTTCCCAGATAGCTACAGATTGCCCTGAATTAGATACAAATGAAACGGATGCTAACTTGAAAGTTGACTTCCTACAAATACCAACTGCGGCGAGAGATGGTAAAATAACAAAAACTTCCCCAGGTCGCGGCTCATGGCCCGGACCCGCCGGTAACGGTAACCATGCAAATCTACATCCAGAATTCAGCAAATCCGAGCAGCAGCTGAGTCTAGCACCGCGCCAAACCTCCGTATCTACCCTCAACTTAAGCAGCTCCCAATATCTTAGTGCGGAGAACAAATATTCCAGGAAAGGTAGTGCTGATTCACAGTTCACGCAATCCAGCCAAATGAGCAACAATTACACGAGCAGCAATTCGCAGTTCGAGATAAAATCTCCAGGTTCCCATGCCAGTTCCGCAAGTTCCCGCCTCCCTCCGTCTCGTAGCGAGGACACATTGGTCTGCAAAACGAGAATGTGGATCAGAAGCCTCGTCCGCACAGCATTAACACATCAAGCATGTCGAACACGTCCAGTCCCTTGCTCACTGTTAAGGGTTTCTACCCAGGGAGTATGATAAGCGTGCGAACGTCCAAAGGCAACGTGTCAGAATCCGCCCAAAGTCTGTCGAGCGACTCGGAAAGCCAAAGCTGTCCGGTCACCTCGACGTCGGTTCCTCTGAAACTCCGTCCGCAAGGGAAACACTTTAGAACTTCGAATAATGTGATCACGTCCAAAAGTATGACTAACGTGAAGGCCTCAGACGTGGACTACACAGACACAGGTCAGGACATGTTCACGAAGCCTGCGATGTGCGTGAAAAGGCAACCGTTGCTTGAAACGCAGGAAGACGCAGATTATAACAATAAGATTCCAAAGACTGATGAGAGGAGCGACAGTGAGGAGCGTCAAGATAAAGCAACGGAATCACGGCCACCGGATCAACCGGGCATATTGCAGGTATTTAGAAATTACGTTACTTTTAATTCGAGAACGTAGGTCAACAAAGTACATTTTGAAAGTATTAAAACATGCATTGTCTATGTTCGGCAAAGACTTTCTTCTGCGATAGATAAATAAGCAGAAAAGCATCTTAAATTGACATTAAGTTTTATTTTCACATTTTTCATGTAACTGCTTGTAACGGTTTCTATTCATCCCGCAGTGATCACCAATTTAAGATCTATTGTTGTTGATCCTTAAAAGTGACTTTTTATGGCACAGATCCTTAATAAAAAATAGTATTTTGGGCTGTAAATAAAAATTAGTATCTAAACAAGCAAGATACAGGTTTACAATATCTGATATGGGTTTTCTAAAGTTCAACCTTTTACAGGTATTCGCTGCATATGACACTGGCCTAGCCGCCGGCACTTCGCTCAAATTGCACGTAACACCACGTACGTCTGCTCGTGAGGTCATCGACCTAGTTGTCAAACAGCTCAACATGGCCGCCGTCCTCAAAGGGAAAGCTGGCCCCGTGTACGGCCCCGAGAAACTACATGACTTCTGCTTAGTAGCCGTAATTGGGGCAAGAGAAAGATGTCTCAGAGACGACTTCAGGCCACTCCAACTACAGAACCCCTGGAGGAAAGGCAGACTCTACGTCCGCCTCAAACACGACGTGCTCGCAGCATTGCAGCATTCCGCGAAACAGCCCGCTTTTATATGATCTGGTTTTGTTATTGCTAGAGCTGTGATCTGTTGGAACAATTTTTGTCATAATTTCTTTTGGGTGGAACTGCTTAACAACTATGTAGATAAATACTTTTTTTAACCCATTGAACGCCTAAAAATGGATGACGCCTTGAGGCGTCACTGGCGGTCAAAGTGTTAATAAATCAGTAAACGTTCTAAAACGTTTTGACAGTTCACAGCTCAGTATTGGAATAGTCATAAGAAAATGGCGCATGAATTTCTTTCAAAGATGGTCGATCATAACTATTGTAACTGATTCCTCAAAAAATAAACTAGAAAACCACTCTGAATAAATACGAGGCTATATCAAATTCGTTACTTTACAACCATTAATTTAAAGTAATAGATCATAGCTTTTTAGAATATAATGATTATTTTGGTGCCAATTCTTATTATGTTGATGCTTTAAATAGTTAAGACAAAGTTGTGAGTAAATATAGAGAAATATGAAAACAGAATTTATGGTGCTTTTCACTGTAAAATATATCGCTTTTATGTATACTTTATTGAAGTCTTATTCTCATTGACTTTTTATGTGTGCAAATAGTTACTATTATAATATAATAATGCTTACGTCATAGATGTCCTTTTACTAAATAGGCTACATAAACATTTTAGTTAAATTTATTTATGAAGAATTACTGCAGAGAGTATCTTTATAGATTTATATCCTTTCAACAATATCTAATCTATGCATATATACTTTTCTAAATTATTTAATGTCAATGAGAGTAAGTATTTTCTTGATAGAGCGCGAGTTGCAATTTTATTGTCAATAGTATATCATTGGTTAGACTGGATTCAGTAGTAATGTAAAACTAGCTTTTCCTGTCTAGCTCAATTTCAAATTCTTATAGTACTGTTGTTATAATTATACCAAATCTATCTACTTGTAACTAGTAGTTCTCATTGTCCACCATCTTTAATATATTTCGAAATAATAGCTTAAAAAGTGTTCAATTGTTTTTTTGGCGTTTTAATCATACTCGTTGAAGGATGTGTTAAACCCAAATAATAATAATGTGTTCCTGATAAATTTATGATACTTTGCACGTCAAACGTTAATGCCACGAGAGTTTTTTTGTACCGATGGTAGATTAAGTAACTACATATTTGTTATGTAATAAGACTGTCATGGGAAGATATCTGTGTGAAAATAAAAATTGTCCTTCCTTTTGTAACGCTCAAATATTTAAATATTTCGTAAGCTCGATCCGTCATAAGATACAACGTTTTTAAAAGTGCCTGATTAATTTGAATGACACATGATAAAAATCATATCTCTGAGGAAAACAGGGTTAACAATCCGAAAGTAATATTCGTTTATCATACAATGATGACGTATAGTATTAATATTGTCTTTTAAATCCCTCATTCATATGACATAAATTAATGTGTATCGAAATATAGTTAATAAATTTGTCATATTATTATTATATTTGTGTAAATAAAATCAATTTCAATAGGTATTGTCAGAATATTTTTTAATAATTTTTCATATTATGAATGCTGATATATGAGGTACTTGTAAGGGAATGCTGTCCTACCAAAGTTACTCTTCTACAAATAATAACTATTCAGAATAATTTAAAATTTCTTCCTTCACCTATAAATGCTATTTGTAATAAGTAAACACCATAGATCTCTTTATGAAGTATTTTACTATAAAAGTTTATTTATGTAGTTAAAACTATTCTCTATTGTCAATAGTAGAATGAGTGAGAATGGATCAAATTATAGAAATTATACCATTATAGAATACTCAAAAAATTATAATTATAGTGTAATCGTGTTATAATGAGTTCTTTTGGCGGTTGTACATTTTGTAGATGGCAGTGTACAAAAGGAGAAATATACTATATATGTAATTAGAATGTTATTGAAAGATTCGAGCCATAACTAAAGAAGGATGCAATTGTAATGAAGCCTAACTAAATGTCTTATGATAAATAATAAAAAAATAGTTTTATTTTAGAATATTATGTAACGTTCACCCTATCCGGTGTTGTATTATAGGATTTAGAGAGAGTGAAAGTATGAAGTGATGCACAAAATAAATGTATTTCAAATTCTTAGGGTTTTTTTTTATGTTCAAACGATGCCTTGACTTGATATTAATAGATTAAAAAAATACATATCTACCTACTTAATATTTCCTCATCCCCGGGCAGTATAAACTATTGTGAGCATGAACATGTCTGTATTGGTCTGGGTAATTCTATATACAATCTATGTATTTAAAAAAGTATTTGAGTATGTCTATCCGTTGGTAAATAGGTATCCATAGAACAGGCTACCTACATAATTTAGTTTGGGTTAGATGGCGCCGGCGAGATAAACCGTACTTTTTAGTACGTTCTGGCAACGTAATCACAAATAACACGAGGTAACGAGTATTTTCAAAACTTTGGAATGCAAGATGCATCGTTGTATATGGAACTAGGTAGTAAGGTCAATGATATTAAATTTAGGTAGGGTGTTAGAGTGGTTTAAATAAATGCGGTATAATTGCTTACATTTGCTATATAAATAAATAATATTCTGTATATATAAAGGTGAGCGTCGTGGCTCAGTGGTGTGACTGTCGCCTTCCTACCGGGAGGCTGAGGTTCAAATCCCGACACGTACCAATGTATTTTCGAAAAATATATGTAGGTACGTTATCCGACGCTCTTACGGTGAAGGAAACATCGTGAGGAAACCTTCATGCACGCCTGCGAAGAGATTTCAAGGTTGTGTGTGAAGTCGTCCAATCCGCACTGGGCCCGCGTGGACGACTAAGGCCTAATCACCCTTACGGTAGGCTCGTGCCCTCGGTGGGACGTTTAATGAGCTGATGATGATGATGATGATGATATATAAAGGTAGATACGCCACCCGTGTCTCAAAAAAAACCGCCGAAGAGAGTACAGTTTGTAGTCTTTTGTTTAGGTAAATGTGTTCGAAATTCGAAATATGTGTATGTGTGCTGTGGCTGCATTCGGATTGTTTTGTGACCATATCACGAATCCATACTTTTTTACATCATTGATAAAAATAAATAAAATGATACATATAATGAATACTGAGAAATCCGTAATTTATTTGGACTCTCCATTTTAATATTTGGTCACCTAGTTCGGCTCTCAGTAACTAGAAATCTAGAGCGTGGTAACAGTTGGTTCATTTATGATTTTCAGTATTTATCTTCGTAAGTTTAATAGATAAATATTGACGCCCCTTGTGGTGTAATGGGCAAGACGTTGAATGCTATACCAAGGGCTCCGGGTTCAATCCCCGAACAGTACAGTATTGGTCTGGGTATTTTCTATGTACGATATTTAGATCTTACAGGCTGAATGCTTAGTTTTTGAAATCCAGTTCGTTAATATTGCAAAAACCAATCGCCAGACAAAATGGTAATCACGTACTGAAAGGTAGGGTTTTCAAATAAGTCTCCTTAACTAAACGGCTTAGCGCCTATAGGTATTGCTCGGAGAGATGTAAGTCAAAATTACTTGAACCGGTCCAGCTCAACCAAGAAATCTTCCAGATTTTTACCCTACAGATTGTATAGGGTAAAAATCTGGTAGATTTCTTCTATATTACAGAAGGATCTTCGTCAAGATGTCTTGCCCGGTATTCGGCCACTTCACTGTACTCCAGTAACACATGGGCCGTGATTTCCTCTGCCTTCCTGAACGCTCTGTCTGTACGTGAAGGTTTATATCACCAATTGTAGGAGTACTTAAAACTACAGCGACCAGTCATACTGCCGGAGACGGAATGAACTCCTTGGTTTTACAGCATTTCTTTATGGTGTCCAGAGCTAAGTATGTCTATCTGTATATAGTAGTAGTATAACTATGAAAACAGTGTCAAACTCTTATGTCAACACTGATAATACAGCATTTATCCTTTTCTAATTAAATACCTTCTTAAGTAAACAACAACAAAACAACACTGATTGTAGTAGTAACATTGAAATATATACTTAAATTAGTAATAAAAATCGAGGGGCACGAGCTTACCCGTATAGGGTGTATAAGCCTTAGTCGTCCACGCAGGCCCAGTGCGGGATAGACGACTTCACGCACAACCTTTGAATCTCTACGCAGGTGTGCCGCAGGTTTCCTCACGATGTTTTCCTTCACCGTAAGAACGTCGGATAATGCACATATATTTTCGAAAATTCGAAAATACATTGGTACGTGGCGGGATTTGAACCTCGGCCCTCCCGGTATTAAGGCAACAGTCCACACCATTGAGCCACGACGCTCAATGACGGTGATTTGTACAGGCAAGTAAATATTAAGTAATGCATGGAAGAGCGAAACTTTGTTTGATTTCCAATCTGTTATTGCTCCGTTTTTTGGGCTTGCTAGGTAATTTTAGTTTTGAGCCGCATTAAAAACTACCAAAAAAGTAGGAATATGGTGGTATTTACTTGGCAATTACAATACGTCATAACTGTCAATGTCAGTGTCAAAACTGTTATCGTGTTACTTTTATTTTATTTTTTATCGGCCTCAATATTTAATAAGTCCAAAGTACTTCTCTAAATAGAAATAGCGTTCGAACTAAGCGGACGCTATAAAATTAGTTTTATATTTTATTAAAATTTTGTAGTAAATCATCAAAATGAGTTTAGTGGCTAACACTGGGTAAGTGGCTTTCATTTATAATGTTTGATGTCCTACATATTCGTGAATACATCATATCTTGTTTTTAGGAAATTGGCTGGACGCACCCTGTTCATTACTGGAGCGTCTAGAGGTATTGGCAAAGCCATCGCCCTAAAGGCGGCGAAGGACGGCGCTAATGTTGTAGTCGCTGCCAAAACTGCGGAACCTCACCCCAAATTACCTGGAACTATTTACACTGCTGCTGAGGAAAGTTAGTACTTTGCATGGATTTTTGACAAATTTTAAAACAGTACTTTACGATTTAAAGTATACTTTAAGTCAATAGATTCATTAAATGTATGCAGCTTTTCAATTCTTCATAAGTGGTACTTCTTTGGACTTTGAACTTGAACCCTGGCATATTGTTTGTATACATGTTTGCCAATTATAAGACTTGTGTGACTGCATTAAAATCTTTTAAATATGTCACATCAGATGTTTTTGTGCAATATAACAATAGAAACAAAATAAAGTTTTAAAATAATTACAATACAATTAATTGTTTATTTATCTTAGTTTTAAAAATGTATTGAGATTTTTATCTCTATGATTGGCATTTTTTTTTGTAAAATCAATTTATGAATTTGTTTTGATTTTAGTTGAAGCTATTGGTGGGAAAGCTTTACCAGTGATTGTTGATGTCAGAGATGAAAAACAAGTACAGAAAGCCGTTGATGAGGCCATCAAAAAGGTATGAGTAAAATAAAAAAAGTATAAATCCTTAACCTTTTAAAGGTAAAAATGTCTTGTAAAGATAAAAATTGCTCTTTGTAAGGTAAAAAGTTGTATGAATTGATAATAATGATTATTATTTGATTCTTATGAGGATAAAATTAAATAATAATGCCATATACTATATTATCTTATCAAATACTAATTTTCATGAGTACATCTAATAATGAAATTTTAAAGCTATCTCCATAAGCCATTTTGCCAAAATATATTAAACCATTACAGTTATTGTAAAATACAAAACAAGCTAACAATCAAAATAATTTCAGTTCAATGGCATTGATATTTTGGTCAACAACGCATCAGCCATTTCGTTGACGGGTACAGCCCAGACTGACATGAAGAGGTATGATCTCATGCACAACATCAACACCAGGGGAACTTTCTTAGCGTAAGTATTAACTGTTTCAACTGAACTATACAGTTTTTGAAATATTTTTTGATGTCATAAGTGAATGGGACAATCAGTGCGCTCACCTGATGGTAAGTGATACACCTGACCATGACAGAAGCAGTGTGGAAGGAAGCACTTTTTTAAAAATATTTTTTTAAATCAACCATCAAGGGAAGTCTAGTTCAGTAGGACACTATATGGACAATTATAAATTATGTTTTTATTTGGCACATGCAATTATGAGGATATATATTCATTAATTTTTTAAAAAAAAGTTANTTGCAGTGTCAAATGGCTGAAGCTTAGGTCATGGCCGGTAACGCGTTTATGTTAATCACAAATTTGTTGCTTCCAACTCATTGCAGAGATTCAGTCCCAGCACCTAAATTTTTAGAGGACTTCCTTTTTATAGGCCACAGAGGATCTTCACAACTTCACCGAACTAGCGTAAAAAGCAGCCTAAAAAGTTTATGCGCACTTAAGGCTTTCCAAAGTGGGACTTTAATATCGGCTTATCGCGTTACAGGGGTCTAGGTTACCTACTATTCGTAGGAACCTAATAGTGACCCGGTACATGCAGGTAACGCGAACAAGGACTCTTGAATACATAGTAAATTTTAACCGTTTCTTCATTTCAACATTGATACAATAAGAGCTACTGGTAGGCACGACCTGAAAAATAAGTTGAATTGAATGCAATTTAATAAAAAATAAATTTAAACAAAGTTACTTTGAATGAACGCAGAAAAAGATGATTGATTGTACAAAATACTGGTAAATAGAGGCCTTCAATCTCAATCATAAAGTGTCCGTGGCTAAACTCAGCCCATCACGTCATTCATAATCACGTCGCTCGCTACATGTCATAATTACATAGTAGTGTGCTTGTGCTTTTGATTTTGTACCCTAATAATGACGCGTTAACGTCGAAATTAAATTAATAATTTTATCTTATATAACAATAACTAATTGAAGTGAAGACCAGCGTCATGGTGTCTTCATCACCATGGCTTATGCTGAGTGATATACCCATTCTGTGTCTTTAGATTTAAGTTTTTATGTTTAAGGTAATATTGTTTACTGTCACAGACTAAACATTTCTGTCTTTCTTTCAGTGGGACATTGTAAGCAGCTGATGATGTAAAGCTTTTGTTTTCAGGTTCGCTGTCCATGTAGCGTACACAATGGCCAAATACGGCATGTCCATGTGCGTGCTTGGAATGAGCGAAGAGTTCAAACCCTTCAATATTGGAGTAAACGCCCTCTGGCCCAAAACCGGTTAGTACTCATCTTTAAAGTATTAAAAACTCAAAACAGAAACAAAGAATAAAGTCGAATTTTAAAACCATTTTGCGATTTATAGATTCTTATTATTTCTGAACGCTTATCATCAGGCAAACCGTCTGCTCATTTACTCACCTATGAAATAAAGAAACCAATTGAAAATAAAGAAATTGGTTAACCCTACTATCCTCATGTTATGTGTAAAAAATACAGTCACATATTTGCTTACATTAAATTTCCTTTAACAAAACAAACAAAACTGTGTAATGAACTTTCACTTGATACGTTTCCGGAGCGCTACGACCTGGCGTCCTTAAAAAAAAGAGCGTACACTCTTAAAGGGCCGGCAACGCATTTTTGGGGCCTCTTGTCTTGCAAATATTCATGGGCGGCGACGTTCACCATCTGGTAAACCTTATGCTCGTTTGCCTCCTGTTCAGTAAAAAATAAAAACGGTGAATGAAAATATCGTGAGGAAACCTGCGCACGCCTACGAAGAAATTACAAGGTTGTGCGTGAAGTCGGCTCTTCGTCATTGGGCCCGCGTGGACGACTAAGGCCTATACGCCTATACACCCTATACTGGTTGGCTCGTGCCCTGGAACTTTAGTTCTCTTACGGATTAACTTATTTCTAATCTTATACTTAAGAGAGACCCCGAGCATAGCTCGCTCTATTGCGCGTTGAGTGACTGAACTTGCAACCAATTCCGCAGTCAGCGTCCATGTCATGAACAAAAAAGACAATGACAGCATGGACATGAAGTTCATAGGTGGTAGACTCGATAATGAGTCGTCTAGGTAGGTACCACCGTAGTGCCAGATATCATCCCGTGAAACAGGAGTGTTATGCACTTTTGTGTTTCGGGATTTTTTGAAATTACCGGGTATAAGAGACCTTAATCTGTTGTCTCGGGTGACGGGCGCAGTGCGGCATTGACGGAGGATAATAACTGTCTGCCAGTTGTTGGTCTCCTTTAATGCCGCTCTGTGATGGTCTGGCGTATCACTTACCATCAGGTGAGCGTCCAGACCGTCCTGCACACTTATAACATAAAAAATATAATCTATTACACATAATTAATGAAAATAAAACTTTATTGTAATCAAATCAAGTGTTTTGTACAGGCATCGCAACAGCGGCCATTGAGATGCTTACCGGCGATGTGTCGACAAGCCGCAAGCCAGAAATCGTATCCGATGCTGCATATTTGATGCTTTGCAAGTAAGACACTTTGGTTTTTTATTATAGATTTTATACAAACAAGTCGTTGTTTGGTATTTGTTACGTCAAACAAGCGGTATTATTAAATCGCTACAATCTTTATTAGGTGGTAGAGTCAATACTGAGTCGTCTAGGTAGGTACTTTACTCTTTCTCAACAGGCCAATCCACTGAAGCGCTTTTTTTTTCAAAGCATCAAAATTCATATTTTTGGTTTAGTATTTTTAATTGTTTTTTATTATATTTTTGTATATTTTTTGACGTTCATAAGTGCTTTTTGTAAGCCTAATTTGAATAAAGAATTTTGAATTTGAATTTGAATTTACTACCGCAGTGCCAGATATCATCCCGTGAAACAAGAGTGATATGCACTTTTGTGTTTCGGGATGAGGGCACTGTAGCTAGTGAAATTACCGGATATAAGAGACCTAACATCTGATGTCCCTAGTGTCGGGCGCGGTGTGACATAGGATAATAACTGTCTATCAGCTGTTGGTTCAATGCCGCTCTGACATGGTATCACTTACCACCGTCCTGTACATAAAAAAACTCATTGTAATTTTATGAGACTCACTAATTAAAAATCTTGTGCTTTGGGTATCTCAGGATCTTTTGAGAGTCATCAGTGTAAATTTGATTAGCAGTACAACTGAATTTTATTTATTTAACTTACCAACTCTTGTAGTTTTACCGGATGCTTAGACTGAAATCATATTACAATTTCATAGAACATAAACTTATACTTTTTTTGCGTCTTGTATTTAAATAGCCCTTCAGTAGTGTTTATTTAAGGATTTTTCTTGAAATACAGTTTATCTTTTTTATATATTTATAACTTGGTTTATTTTAACTTTTCAGAGATCCTAAGACCTTTACCGGAAACTTCTCAATAGATGAAGATATTGTTAAAGAAGCTGGCATTAAAGATTTGACTCCATATGCCTGTGATCCAAGTGAGTTAATAAACTTTATGCTATTTATCCATTTGACGCTACAGAAAGGCACAATCGAATTTCTGTTATGTCTGGCGGCTAAAAAATGTAAAATTAACATTAATTAAATACGTTACACATTTAATCCTTTTACCGCCGTAGATTTATTATTTATCCATTAATTAGCTCATCTCATGTAGTTTTTATGACATTAAGTGAACGGGACGGTCAGTTTGCTTACTTGGTGGTAAGTGATACGCCTGACCGAGACAGCTACAGTGTTGAAGGATAATTAATAAAAGTCAATAGTTATTATTTTCCGTCACCACTGTCCTGAGCCCGCCACCCGAGACGACAGAAGTTAGATCTGCGAAACACAAGTGCAAAACATTCCTTTTGACGAGACGATATTTGACACTGCGGTGGTACTACGTGGTATTTTTGTCTGTCTGTCTGTGTCAGGTAATCTCTGAAATGGCTAGACAGATTTGGACGGGACTTTTTTGCAGGTAGCTGATGTAAAAGGAAAAAGTAGGATACTTTTATTTTCGATGAAACTTTATTAAAAAAATAAAGTTATGGTGTTCCGCGCTTCGGCAGCGCGTAGCGTGAGCTGCGCACTTTAACGTGACTTAACTAGCGATTTTAGGTTTCGTTTTTCTACGGGAGAACACCGCGGGGCACAGCTAGTCTATTTTTTGTAAATACATGCATGTTATACCTATATAGAAACATCCAGACCAATACAAACAGACATGTTCAGGCACACAAATGTTTATACAGCCGGGCATCAAACCCGGAGACGTCTACTATACCTTGGTGTAGTAGACGCCTCAACCGCTACACCAAATGGGTCGTGGAATGTTTGCTGGAAGATAGGGCCTATTTCATCCCACTTTGTGCACGCGACCTCATCGCGGTCCGTTTTCGCCCCAGAGAAAGCGGATAACCTATTGATGGACGGTTTCCTCGACGACCCGCGCTCGTTGAAGCACCACCAGGCGATGGTGGGCCAGGTCCGCCGGTACCACACCTCGGCCAGACGCTACAAGGAGAAGGTTGGTCGCCGATAGGTGGCGCTGTTGTTCTGTTTCATCAGAACAATGGTAGTTTGCATTTTTCTCATAAATCATGAACGGAAAGGTTCCAAAGAGCTGCCAGTTCGTTATTTAATTTCGCCTTATTTTATTTTGTTCGCTATGGCGTTGTTGTTCTGATTCATCAGAACAATGGTAGTTTACATTTTCGTGATGAATAATGAATGGAAGGGTCTGCCAGTTCGTAATTTAAATTTTGTTTTTTTTTGTAGATTTGGCCACACATAAATAATTACTTTTAGTCGCCGATAGGTGGCGCTGTTGTTGCGATTCATAAGAACACTGATAGTTTGCATTTTTGTGATAAATAATGAATGGAAAGGTCTGCCAGTTCGTAATTTATTATTTATTTTATCGATGTGGCCACATTATAAATAATTACATTAAGTCATAGAGAGGTGGCGCCATTGTTGCAATTTATAAGAACACTGATAGTTTGCATTTTCGTGATGAATAATGAATAGTAGAGTCTGCCAGTTCGTAATTTTATTTCGTCTTATTTAATCGAGTTGGCCAAACATAAATTATTACATTTAGTCATATATAGGTGGCGCTATTGTTGCGATTCATAAGAACAATGATAGTTTGCATTTTTGTGATGAATAATGACCGGTTCTGCACGTTCGTTATTTAATTTAGTCTTATTTTATCGATAAGGGTACATTAAAATAACTACACAGTTAATCACCGATGGGATGATTATATAACGAATTTATTCGTAATTTAATTTCTGCTGATTATGTCGATCGAGCCACAGATAAACAGGAATGAAAACAGTGATCGACTTCGGTCTCTTTTGTTTAGGACTATTTAATTTGATTATTTGTTAGTAGTTTGTGTCTGAGACCGCCTTACGAGCGCAACAAACTTTTTTGTGTTTTTAACAATAATATTAAAGTTATGAACTTTGTTCAAAGTTTTTGATTGATTAGTATTGTGAATGAAATATCAGTGACATTATTTTATTCCAATTGCTAAGTGTTGTTTGATTTAAGCAAAGGTTTGAAAACATCACTCATGTTGCTACTTAGTTTTGGTAGTGTGCAACATATGCTTAAAGGTCTATTTTTTGTTTGCTACCGTGGCGCCAAATTTTTAGATAACGGACTGAACGGACCTTTTTTCACAAAATTGTCACTAACAAGTACCATCAAACATACAAGAATGGGTGGTCATATGATGTGAGCTGGCATTTGAACTCATTACTGCAGATGGGTGCTATAGCTATACAAGCTTAGCTACTAATGTATATACATGACAAAAAAATATTTTCATAGCCATTTTTAGGCAAAAGCATTCAGATATTTTTGCCTAATTATACCTAATTGTTAAAGTACAATATTCAGTCTCAAATAAAAGCCTCGTTGTTATCACAAATTTGACTGTCAAAATTCAATTGGTTAAAATTCGTTTGTCCACAGGTAATGTAAATAATCTGTTACTTGACTTCTTTTTGGACGCGGAAGGCCAGCAAATTGTAACACCAAACAAGGTTTTCTAAAAATACACATCGCTAATTCATCTGTCTATGACCACTAATTCTGTATTTGTGCATGCTTTTGTGTTGTTTATTTATACATTTTAAATTGGGACTAATTTTTATATCGCACGTATATGTTATTTTATAAGAAAGTTTATATGAAGCAATTTATGGCAATTATTTTTCTAATAATCCTGGGTATTAACTTCATATAGAAAATTTATTTACTTTCATGAACTATTATTAATGTTTTTCGGGCTTTAATAATTAAAGTACCAAATTTAGAAGAGTTCTCATAATTTGTATAATATATGTGCACGAGAAGGCGCTTCAAATGTCACAACCTTTTTATAACATTTTTTTTTTCGATAACTATACTTTATTTTTCTTTTAAAATTGGTATGTCATTGTTTCTGCTTACGTTTATGTTGCATGATGCTTTTGTGTATTTTTCAAACATGTTGGCAGTAATATCGTTTCTTATGTTTGGCAGTCTGATTCGGGAGCGGCACAAGACGGTCAGATTCCTCAGCTGTTCTCTGCTATCAGTAAAACACTGTCAGCGGAATTAGTACAGAAAACACAGGCGGTGTATCAGTTTAATGTAAAAGGTAAGTCTCTGGAACTTGTTTGTTACTAAGTCCTGACATCATTGGTTTGCGTGGTTTGTATGTACATGTAGGTTAAATTGCATCATCAGTAGGTTAGAATAGGTCGTAAATGAGATGGGTTGATAAATTTTAGGATTTTGAAAAAAAAACTATTTACGGATAGTGTATTAATTTAAACCAAATGAACACCTTGATGGCACCTTAAGAAGCATATCCAGCAAAAAACCTGTAACTTAAAAAAAAAACGAAATTGGATTTCCTTTTTGTTTAATACCTTTAAATATTTGTCATTTCTTGGTTATTGTTAAACCGATTTGTTTGTAGGATCAAACTGGCATGTATTATGATTTCCCACGAAGTCCTTCAGTCACTTATATGAAAACAACGAAAACTTAAGCTAGTGGTCGGGGTATGAAAAACTTATAATTATCTACTAGAATTCCCGACATCGCTCAGTGTTAATTTCAATAAAAAGTATAACTAAAACATCACACTGTTTCGGGGAAAACACAGTATAAAATGTAAAGATAATTATCTGACGGTTTATATAATAAAATGAATTTGTCTATGATAGGTAAAGAGGAGGGTGTCTGGCACTTGGACCTGAAAAACGGCGACGGCTCGTGCGGCCAGGGCGAGCCCAAGAACCCACCTGACGCCACGCTAACTATGGACAGCAATAACTTCACTGACATGTTTGCTGGTATGTATACTATATTCTCTTTATTTAGAATGTATTGGAAATGAAAAAGATTTATTGCCAATTTAAAAATTACGCCTTAAATGTATAAGTACCATTGCAAGACATGGTTACAGAAAATACAATTATACAAATACCTAAGAGGCTAATTAATGAGGGTGCCGAAGGTCCAAAAGACCCCTTTCTCCTCCTCACAATGTATCCTTTTCCCTCTTTATTCTAAGGTTGGCAATGCACTTGTTACTCCTTCGCAGTTAAGAGTCTATATGGGTGGCATTACTTACTATCAAATGAATTGTAGTCGTTTGCCTCTCCATAAATAAAAATGTATGAGTTGGAGATATCATATTTTTTGTTAAAATATATAGCCAGAAACAGTTACCCTCTAAAGGCGGCTTAAATTTATTTCTATCAATCTCTCTATTGTAGGTATTACTGGTAGTAAAAGGATTAATATTTCATTTTTTTCTACATTAAAATTATGAACACAACAAAAAAATCAAAACTGATTTTAATTAAGAAGTTATTCACTTTAATGGCCATTACTGATAATATTATTTTTTAATAAACAGGTAAATTGAAACCCGCTACGGCATTCATGATGGGAAAACTAAAGATTAGTGGTGATCTGCAAAAGGCAATGAAACTGGAGAAGATGATGAAATCATTGAAGAACAAAGCCTAAGTCCAACCTCTGGTAAAAACAAGTGCAATTACAAGCTACCATTGAGCGATTGAATAGTACACATTAAATCCAAATAACAGAGCCTATTTTTGTATTATATTTTTACAAAAATGACTTTTTTATGAAGTTTTTTTATGTAAAATTGTTAAGGATCACACCATGTTGAATTGTATCATGTAATATTAATGTATTATATAGATATTATTATGATGGAGTTGTTTAATAGGTTTAAAAATACTTTGTACCAATCATAATAATTCGTAGCTCAAGTATCCGCCAATGACTGACTTTTTGATAATTTGATTGGCAATAAGCTAATATATATTCTAGTTAAAGTGTGAGTAATTAATAACATGTTTAAGGTACATCTTTTGTGGTTGTTTAACATACCTATTTTGCTTTCATTACTATTTGAAATAAAAGATATAACAGTATTTAATTATTTAACAACTGCAAATGTTATTATTCTGGTACACTACATTCTGCTTCCAAATATAAACTAAATTTATAATAGTAATAAAATATCAAGCTATAAATATGTCTACTACTCACTACTCTGTCTAGTTTTGCTTTTCAACATTGTTATTAAAAAAATACTGTCGTTGTATGTATATTTAGATGGTGCATGTTTTTTTTAAATCCAGGGATATTGTTGTAAATAAAATATTTATATTAACTTGGATACTTTATTTCATTACCTATTTTCATGATTTGTTACATAATTCTCGAAATTTTATTGACTTTGGACTCTATTTTTTTTTTCTCCAAGCAAACAACTCTAACACCATTAACTACGAACATTTGCAATAATAGAGAACATATTATACATTATAGGCTTTTTAAGAAGGAATTACAGGCATTTTAAGAAGGAAAATGTTGAGAAATCACCAGTCTTTAAGTTCCTTGCAGTGAAACCTAAGTTCAGTGCATCCAGTTTGCTCAAACTTGGGAGCTAGTATTGATATGCTTTTCCATTAAACAATTTACATGCAGTATTGTTAGGTCTCTGTCAACACTGACCTGCCTGTCCCCCAAAACCTCCTCAATCGTCAACTTATTAAAACAAACATACACACAAACTTAGGTACATATACCATAATGTCACTATTCTAGCTGTCATGCCTTGTCCTACAGTCTTATACTTAGTATTAAGTCATTTCTTACTCTGAGTATTTTTCAATGGTAATTGATTCCTAAGTTTTGTAGTCCTTAGCAGAAATTAATGATAAAAATGTTTGGAGCAAAATAATCTTGCGGAACATATTCCTGTTTCACAAATTTTTATAGTTATGTGAGGTTTAGTTTTAGGTATATCAATGATGTAAAAAAGTATGGATTCGTGATATGCTCACAAAACAATCGAAAAAAGTGTTCCGAATGCAGTGCCAGTAACATATTTCGAAATTCGAACACATTTACCCAAACGAAAGAGTACAAACTCTACTCTCTTCGGCGGTTCGTTTTTGGGGCACGGATGACGTATCTACCTTATATATACAAAATATCATTGAGTTATATTAATAGTTATTGCGTCACTGTTGTTATTTACTTAAATGAGATAACAAGTTTACGTCAGTTTATGTATTATCGTTCAGTTTTATTACAGTAATATTTTTTACCTCAAAACGTAAAGATTCACATTATAATGCTAATTAGACCATAAGTCCGTATGATCTATAAAATTCGTGCACTTATAATTAAGCTATCGGCCATAGTACAATATAAAAGCAAATTTACTATTGCAATACAAGTTTCATCAGGCATAGCCTTTACGATAACCTTGTTATCAAATTGAAATCTCCCGCGTTGAAAGCGTACATTGACCTTGAAGTTGATAGGTTATTTTCATGCTCAGTTAACTGTCAGCTGTTTATGTAGATTGACGCAATTTCTGTGCTTGCTTTAAAATTCTCTAAAGGCCTTATAATTATATCAAGATGTTTTCTATCGACGCGCCTGCCGAAATACAGAATTCAGAATATTGTAACTACCGGTCACCACTAAGTACAAGATATGCATCCAAGGAAATGCAATACAACTTCAGCGATCAGAAGAAGTTTTCAACATGGAGAAAGCTGTGGATCTACCTGGCTAAAGCTGAAAAGGTAAGTCAATTGTTTAAGTGTAGTTAAAATATCATATAATTAAATTATTGTTTGTTTTGACAAATTTTGTAGGTTATCTTATTGACATTGACGTTTAAAGCTTTTTTAATTCGTTCTAGTTGTAACAAGCTAAAGTCATGGACAATACTGCCTCGTCATAAGTAAATATTCGTTACTGAAACTCTACTTGATCTTCTTGAGAACTCAAAGTAACCATTAAAACAAAGTGGCAAATGAAACAAGACAGTACAATACTATTTTGTTCAATGATATTGTCGTTGGTTTTGTTTCATTTGCCAACGCTCGCGCTTATTCATGAACACTTAATAGTTAAAAATCCACCATTCATAATAATAATAATAAACTTTTATTGCACATAAAACACATTACAAGGGAAAACATGGACAGAACAAAAAGTGTACAAATAAGGCGGTCTTATTACTAAAAAGCAATTTCTTCCAGACAACCTTCAGAAGAGGATAGTTTCTTAATAACGATTAATTGGGCTATGCAAAAGTTAGAACCTAAGTTATATAAAAATAATAAAATATAATAAATAATATTTTCATAAACATACATTTACAAATACATACATATCAACGCATATACCTTGGATGAAATATTATATATACATACATTCACATAAGTGCTGTCAAACTATAAGAAGAGAAAGAAAAAGAAGAGAAATTAAAAATTCCGGTGTCAAGTATGAAGTATTACGAGGGAATTAGAGACAGGAAATATGATTTAACACGAGATTTGAAAATAGGCAAGGACTGAGAATTTTGAATAGATACGGGAAGAGAATTCCATAATAGTATGTAATATACGAAAGATAGATAAGGTCGTGAAAAGAAAAAGCATTACTACAGATAAACATTCGATTTAACAATTTATTTTTAATAAAACAAAAATTTATTGTTTTCAACTTGACTTATTGTCGAATTAAATGGATTATTATTGAGTAACTATTCGGTACGTTATATTTTGACGACCCAGGTGGTATCGGAACGTCGGCTATCCATCAATGGTCTACGGATACCTAAAACATCTTTTGTGCGCATTGTTAAGTCTGTACATATTGAGCTCTAATTTAAGTCACAGTGGTATGTAGGTACGAACAGCACTGATAGCAACTCAGGTCAAGATCGTATTTGATGAGGTCATATTTTTGGCCTTTGATAAGTTTTATAAGATAAATTAGTACTTTAATTCATAAAAATTTTCCCAAAGAGGTAGGCAGAGATTATATCATCTCTGCCTACCTCTTTGGGACCAAGGCATAAGCTTTATTTATTTAAAATAAAATGCTTTTTTATAACGATGTAGGTTTTTACTAGGTGGTAGACTCGATACTGAGTCGTCTAGGTAGGTACCACCGCAGTGCCAGATATCATCCCGTGAAACAGGAGTGATATGCACTTTTGTGTTTCGGGATGAGGGCACTGTAGCTAGTGAAATTACCGGTATAAGAGACCTAAACATCTGTTGTCTCGGGTGACGGCGCAGAGCGGCATTGATGGAGAATGATAACTGTCTATCAGTTGTTGGTCTCCTTTAATGCCGCTCTGTCATGGTCTGGCGTATCACTTACCATCAGGTGAGCGTCCAGACCGTCCTGTATACTTATAACATAAAAAAAGTATTGGAGGTAACTACTTAAGCTATTATAAATTAGGTACTTTCTTTTGCAATGAATTTATCTATCTGGGGACCAACTAAAAATAAATAAAACAACTTGCATAAATATATTACATTTATTAAATAAACAATGGATAGATACATTGACGGTATGAGAAGTAACTTGTCAATTGGCCACAAATATCATGATAACTTTTTGTTTAACGCGAATACCTTTTTAAATTATGTTTTTCTGATATTGGGTACTTAGGTAACATTAGCGCCGGTTACAGATATTAGAGTTAAAAATCCAATAGCCCCATGAAGGTTTCAGTACAATTTTATTTAAAAAATAAAAATCACTTTATGTTGTTAACAGTGCTATCTATTGGATTGTTAACTCTATTTCAGCATATAGGTATCATGAACGGATATGCTTAACATATTTCTTTATATTATGCTTACATAATTATATTGTTCCTTACAACTAAAATAACATGAGTTCATTTACAGATATGATATAATTACGAAAAATGATTAAATAATTCAATGTAATATGTTTTCTTCCTTACTCAGCAATTATTTTTCTGCACGTAGCTATATGCGAGTAATTAACTTAATTTATTATGGATGAATTATATTCTTACTTCGTTCAACTAAATAAGACTTAGGGTTTAATAAGAGTGAGATATATAAATGGTTAGTAGAAAATAAAATCAATTTGATGGTTATTCGTTATTATAAGTTGCTTATTTGCTTTTTAAATGAATATATTTTAAACTATATAGTTACTAAGTAAGTAGAAGAAAGTATACGCAGCAAAAGGGACAGAAACTTAACTACAACTGGACGGATACTGATTACTGCTTTGGTTCTCCCTTTAAAACTAAAATAACTTAAGCTAGACAATAATACAAAGTATAAATTACAATCGTCATAAATATACAAATTCAAAAGATAATTTCATAGAGATCCACAAATTATAAACAATGATAGAACACAACCATTATTCTCATCTTTTCTCAGTTACAAAGAACGGCTTGCGCTCTTACAAACCGAATGTTAATTTAATTAACCTCACGGGACCAGGCCTAATTGAATCTCTTGATAATTACCGAAATACACTGGAAACTGATGCCAACTTTTATTTTTAATATAATAACTAACCTATGTGTCTGTTGTAACTAAGTACGTACAGGTTAAGATATTTTATTTATTTCATTGATTATTGATATTTTAAACTAAGCAAATAAAGGCAATAAAAAAACAAATCCGCGATAATAAAATCTTATCTTTGCTAATAAAAAAAACCACGTACCTGCTTTCTTTCGCGATTTAAAGTGAGTATTGTATAATTGTCATTGTAAAATTAATTTTAAAATGATAAATAAAAATTATTAAATATGAAAAACTTGGTATTTTTACGAACACATTATTTTCTACTTGATTAAGTAAACATTACAAAGCCGGATGACTTAACATTATTATTACTTTTGAATTAATTGATCTCTTTTGATCATAATTGATATTATTAAAAGAAAAGTTCCGGAAACTACGAGTAAATTTAGTGTAGTACTCATGTTTTGTGATTGTGTGGTGGATATAATAATTCCAAGCGGTGGTACACCTTCGTATTAAATAAAAGTGGAAATAGAAATTATACTTATATCTATAATAATGGACATGCAGTAAACGTAATTAAATACCTAAAGATGTATGTCAATTTGGGACAACGTTATGACATCTTGAAATTTCCCTACGTCTAAAATTTGGTTTCAGCGGAATGTCTCAGTAATGAATACATTAAAAAACTAAAACAAATACAAAGGTTACCAATTAAATTGGATAATTATTTTATATTATTTAAAGTATTGCGTAAAATAAATAATTAATCGGCTCCCGATGGTAAGTCGTTCTTTAATAGTTGACCAACATGATAAATCCATCGGATTTCAACCTATCGCATTATAGTAGATACGTTTTATTACTCTAAAATAATACCTTAATTTTACTTGCACTGTCGGCCAAAGAAAAGTCGGAAATCCAAGACTAAAAGTTGCTACATAATTTAGCAGTATAGAGCGAAACAATCGAACTATTAAAAACCAAAAATATTTATTGAATACTAAACATATTCATTAAGTGATTTAAAAGCTGCCATTACCTTTAATATAAATAGAGCTGCCGAGTTTGTAAAATTACTTACACTGAAATATAATAGCTGCATTGATTACATTTCTATTAACATAAAATAGCTGCATTCTTTTAAATTTGTGAACAAATTTAGCTGTCATATTTTATTTCATTAACAAAAAATAGCTGCGTGGTTTAAAATTTGTAAACAAAAATAAGCTGTAATGTTTATAATTTTCAAACTAAAAATAGCTGCATTGTTTAAAATGTACAATAAAAAAATAGCTACATTATTTTAACTGTGTTTTAAGGGTATACCATTTATTAAAAATGAAATAGCTGCTTGTTTTACGTACAATTATGAGTTGCTAGATATAAAAATGTTTTTTTTTTAGTAGGTATGTGATATCTAAATAAGTATTGAAGCTGCAGCTCAGGGCGAAAACCTTAAATTGTTATTTATTGTAACTGCTTTAATTGGGGGCAACAAACCGTATAAAGGTATAAACTCAATCTAATGTCTAACATAATTACTTAAACTAATCAACGGGACCGAACATTTCTTAAACATTATTTATACAAAAACTTAACTACATAAGACTTATACATAGTTCAAACAAATTAAATAATACATATACAAGTTAATAATTCTATGAAAAAATATTAAAATGTCAATGATATTTGCGCCAATCAACATCCGTTCTTTTTCAAAGTTGTCCGTTTGAAACAACAATTTTAAAATTAGAATTTATAATACACATAAAATTATACCAAAATCGCGGCGTTTGGTTTTACCTCGAAACCGTTTCGATAAACCATGGAGGTTGATTAATAGTCGGCCTCCTTTCTGAAAGTAAAGAAGGCGTGGAAGAGGAAAACAGCTGCATTGATGACAGCAAACACGCCAGACGAGATGAGGAGGTCGTACGCCTGCTTGTTGGGGCGTTGGTTCGCATAGTACGACCTGTGCCAGTCTGGAACAATCGTCATTATTATAAGCCTATAACGTCGCACTACAGAACCCTGGCCTTCCGCACAGCATAGCTTAGAGATTGGACCGTAACCCACCACGCAGACCCAATGTAGATTATTAGGTGTTGACGACTACTGCCATAAGATTGTAGCCAGGACCGACGACTTAATGTAAATAAGTATGCGGTCTTCCCATGGGGTTCGAACCTGAACCCTCGCACCACACAGAAATCTAAAACCAACGCTCAGAAACTAAGCCACGAAGGCTGTTCTGAAAGGTACCTATACTCGTAATCTTCATGAAAAAATAAGTTAGTAAATTGTTGACTGTGTTATAGACAACTTTAAGGTTAAATAACAAGAACCTAATGAAAAAATAAATTACTTGAGAACTTAGAAATATCATGTGATTTATATCAGACATTTTACCTTTTTCATAATTCGTTTTGTGCAATTTTCATATAATAACTTAATAAACAAAGTTCTGACAATCTTTATTAAAGAAAAATGATTGTGAGCGAAACCACGGTACTTAAATCGATTGTTAAAATAAATCAGATCTGCTTTAGGCAACCTTAGGTTAAATAATGACTTCAAAGCACCCAATAAGATTATGAATTACTTGAGTGGAATTATGATACCCCCTGTCTCATGCACTTTGTACAACTAGGTATCAAAGTAATAACTTTCAAAGGCCTGGCAAACTTTTTACATAGTAAAAACCACAGTACCTAGATTGATTATTTATTTAAATCTGTATACTGCATACTCGTATTTTATTTTATTACTAGCTTTTGCCCGCGGCTTCGCTCGCATTAAATTCGGGATAACACGGTACTTTCATTTATCACTATACATAGGATTTCCCCTCCCTCGAACTTTAAAGGTTTCGGGGTCAATTTCAGAATTTTTTTAGCAAAAAATATGTTATAGTGAGCTAACCTTAAAAGATAGACATATGCTGTCGCGGACTTTTTTGTAGACCTTTAAAAGGAGAACAATAATCTCATACATGACTTTTGTGTAACTTTAACCGTTTACGCAGCGTACGCAGCGGAAGCTCGAAGTATGAAAAAATACCCCCGATTTTGAAACATTCTTCATTGCTGCTCCGCTTCTGTTACTCGTAGCGTGATGATATATAGCCTATAGCCTTCCTCGATAAAAAAGCTATCTAACACTGAAAGAATTTTTCAAATCGAACCAGTAGTTCCTGAGATTAGCGCGTTCAAACAAACAAACTTTTCAGCTTTATATATTAGTATAGATAATTTAATTTTTTAAATATTTAATTTATGACAGCTTTCACATGATTATTTCGTAAAGTGCTGACAACATTGAAATAATTAGTAAAAACAACAGTAAATTAATTGTTCATTCAAATCAGATCTGGTTTAGAAACCAACGGAAGCTATAACACCAGTCCCCAATGATCCCCACTATTTATAATGAGCACAAACAAGGTCCAACCGTAAACAGTTATGGGAGCACAGAGGTGCCGCGTGCATTATAATTAGCTGCTATTGTGAATTGAGGCGTAGAAAGATCTGGTTCGCTTAGTATTATTGGTTTTATAAAGAAATAATAAATAAAATAAGTAAATAAATATCCACTGACATTTACACAGCGCCATCTAGCCCCAATATAAGCGTGAAGCCTGTAGTAGAGGTACTAAACAACGGATATACATACTTATATTTTTTTTTGTAAACACTTACATATTATACATAAAAAACACCCATACCAATACAAGCAGACATGTTCATGCACACAAATGTTTGTACTGCCCGTGGATCGAACCCGGAACCCTTGGTGCAACAGATGGGTCGTCAAAGAAAATATTAAAAGATAACAATATATTTATCAATTTGATAGGATTGCCCACTTCTCAAATTTGTCTTCTAAGCAAGAACATTGATGAGCCTTATCGATTGTGTAATACATATGCAATCGGCTAACGTGTCTATACAACTGTTTCTTTACGGAATATTATTTTCAAATATTTAGGGAGTGTAGGCATATCTGTATATTGTTTTCAATAACGTAAAGTAGGCAGTTCTTAAAAAATCTTCTAAAGAAAGCTACTGTATAAACTTACCATAGAAAATAACGGCAGCAGCTGCGGTAAACATGATGGCTCCAAGCACTGAGAAACCAATGGAGGTCCTCCAGCCCGCCGACTCGCCGAGCAACCGCGCGATGATCAATACGCCCGTGATGATGATGAAACCTGAAACATCACCAGATTAGGCTTTTGTTAATGGTAAACATTTTTTTTGTTTTGTTTCAATATCCGTATGTTATTTATGACTGTCTCCATGGTCTTGTGGTCGACGACTTTACACGCAACGATATAAGCCCGATCCCTAGCTTCCATGATCTTCATGGGCCATCGCCTTAGATCGTTGCGTGTAAAGGCGTCGTGGTTCGAACCGCGCTAAGAGACCGCATAGTGAAAAGTTTGGCTAGGAAATTGCAGACCGACGTTTTTTTTACTTTACGGTAGGCTCGTGCCCCTCGATGTGGACGCAATATTGAGTGGACGTATAAGAATCCGCGTAGTGGATGGCGGCCCAATCTACCTAAAGTATGCTAAGCGGGACGGCCTGTTCACTGCAATGGGACGTTATAGGCTGATGAGAAAGATGATATTATTTAATGTTTGAAAGTAGGTAATTTTGACAGATTATAAAAAGTTAATTTGAGCTACTGTCAGTCAACACAACATCAATATTATCTGTGGTTGAAAAGTGAGAGTGCACCGAAAATAAAAACAATTGACAGCGTAAAGTATTGACACAAAACACGGAAGTGTCGTTATCCACAATCATAAGTTATGACTCCGGTGGTCGCAATGTTTACGCCGACACTTTCCCACCAGGTTCAATGGAACCGATTTACCAGTAACAAGTGAAACCGATTGCTAAACCACTATTTGCAGAATGACAGTGACACCGGCGTAATTGCATCGTGAATTGCATAATATTTGAATAATCAGTCTATCAGTAAACTTAGAGTTAGTTACACTAGTTACGTATTTGCTGTAATTTTAATTTCAATTTTGGAGGGATGAATATTTCTTGCTTGAATAGATTAAGTATTTGATCTTTATATTTTTGGACAGCAGGTGATCTTGTATAAATAATTATTTAAGGTCAAGCACTTATCAGATATTTCAATCACGATCATACTGGGAAAAATCTCTTACAAAAACTTACACTATATGGTATCCCCATAGGACTCGTTGGGATCAATGAATCGAGACTTGAATAAATAAATAAATATCCACCGACATTCACACATCTAGTCCCAAACTAAGCATTTAGCCTGTAATATTGGGTACTTATTAACGGATAAACATACTTATATACGGTTTTTTATAAATACATATATATTATACATAGAAACACCCAGACATGTTAATGTTTATGCACACAAATGTTTGTACTGCCCGGGGAGCGAACCCGGAACCCTTGGTGTAATAGCTGACATCTCAACCATTACACCAAATGGGTCGTCAATATTAATAAAAAAATTAAACATATTTAGCGGGTTACAGTGTATTCTATGTGATATTTATATTTTAAAAGTGACGCATTCGGATAGAAATACTATACGAAAAACAATTAGTCTCCTAAATTGAAAGATTACAACAAATCTATTGGGACAATTGGGTCACGGCTGTGCGATTGGTTAACAAGAGGCGATGGCTATTGTAAATATCTAAGTTTTTCTCCATAAATACTCCTCTTTGTTATTTAATAAAACATTGATTACGCGACCTTAGTCCGTATCGTCAGTTTTAGATGCTTCAGACAAAACAATGGACGTAGCCAGCTCTTTACCAACATGGCAGGGAATGGTTTGAAACCCAAACAATTTAGGACAAATCAAAATAAGTCACTGAGGTCCCTGTGACCGATGACTGACTAAATTACTTCGAGTCTCTTACGTCGAGCTTTAGACAACATGGTTGTAGAAATGATGATGATGACTTGTTAAAAGATTTCTGTCTCTTAAGACTATTAACCCTATGGCCGCCAATGACGCTTTAAGCGTCAGACACCAAAGATTTCATTGTGTCTGGATTCCCCGTTCAGGTTAAAGACTGAAAAATCTTAAACCTGACAAAACTGCAACAGTCATCCCGTCTAACGATATAAACCGAATTCACAAGAAGCGGCGTGAACAACGCCCGCAAGTTCTTCTCGTAGTATACCAGGGGTTTAAACCATCTTTAAAATCAGTAATACTATAATAATACGTCAACATTTGTACACGAAATGGAGAATAAAAAATTATGTAATCTTAAAAGTGTGGTAAGCCCCAAGGACCCTAAAAATTTTCTTTGTTTGTTCCAAGTATCTCTAAAATGCTGGACAGATTGGACGATTTTTTCTACCGACGCAGGTAGAAAAATCTTAGGGTTCCTTTATTTTCGAAAAAACTTTATTATTAAAACAAAGAAATGTATTAAGCGGTGCCGCCGCGTTATGCGCATTATTTAAGGTATTTACTGCGGAGTATAATATTTACCGCAGGTAATGCCGCGGACACAGGTAGTATAAAAAAAATACTCACTCGAGTAGGCAGAGTAGATAACGCAATGTATGGACATTCCTCTCCACAACTTGAGCGAGTAGAGCGCACCTACTATGAGACGATGGCTATCACTGTGATTACCTGTAAATAAAAAATTTACTATTAGATTAAAAGAAATATGGGTCATTAATTTAAGCATTTCATTTAATTTCGGTTTGTTTATGTTTGCGACGCTACGAAGAAGAATTAATAGTAAAAATTTTGAGACATGATTTATTGGTCGACATAACACCTAACTAATAATATCTCTTCATGTGCTAAGAAGAAACAAAAGAAAATCTAACGTGTCGAAGTCCCAATATGACTAGGTATACCCCAAGAGAGAGTTTAATGAAAACCTCGTACAATGAATTTAAAACCGAATGTATGACATTAAATGATCAATTCAGGAAATACAAAGATGAGAAATGATATAAACAAAAACGGAACTTAAAGGAAAGCTTGAATTAATACGTAACTCATTAAAATTTAGTCTTTTTTACAACTTCTATTTAAATCGTTTTGAACCTTTTGCAGACAGAGGTCACGTACATCAGAGAAAAAAAGAATCCGAGACAAGTGCCTAATGTCTGTGCCATGGTCTGAGTGAAAGTGCCCGCCATTATTTCTCTAACTAATATTTGTTAGAACCGCAAACTTGAGATTTCCACGTTGTCTTTTCATAACATTGCGGTTTTCTCTTTCACTGATCATTTCACTTCAATGTAACCGCGGTTTACCTCTTTGGATAGTGCTTTATGAAATATCTTGCCTAATCTCATTTTATTCAGTTTTAACGACTTACGTACAATGGCCATTGGCCATACGATAAAAAATTCGAATATCAATTGTTTTATATAAAAAAGTAGTATCTAGCAACCATTTTTTATAAAAAAATCTGTCAAAACGACTCATTTTCATACAATTATTGTATTGCAAACTTCGTCAGTGTTTATTTATCAGCTGACGTAATTTTAAATTAAAAAAAAAGATTTTCATAAATATTTCAGTCTATTATTACAATATGTCCTTATTGTGAAACCCCTAGTGCGACAATTAAGTCCTGTGACAGGAGAATATGTAGATTAACTTAATAATAGTTGGGGTACTAAGATGTAAATTTCAGAATGAGCTTTCAGGTTTATTTTATGTTCATTCCTTTGATATAATTAGTTTTTTATATCGTACATGCAATAAATTCTTTCTATCGTGCACTCCTACATTCAGCAAACTTGTAACCAAGGACGGAGCAAATTGCGGATAATGTTTGAATGACCGTGGACGCAGTGCTGTGTTCCCATCCATGAACATGGTTTTTGTCTCTGTCATTTATTCCCATTTCTGGTGTTCTAAGTTAAAAATATTTATTCTCATACGAATTTACATTAAAATTAGAAAAAAAAAGACTAGAAAGACATTAATCATCGCGCTTCGAATATTAACTTACCATTAAGTAAACCTTACTTATAAGTAAACAAGCTTACCAACTATGTTTTCTTATTCAGAAAAGTAAGTGATACATCTGTTTATTTCAAAATAAATTAAGATATCCGTGCTAGGTTTTAACGACAAAAAATGCGGTGTAGTTTAAATCCGTAGTAATTTTATATTGCTACCGACCCTTACCGAATCATAATACCGGTGCTCTAATTAACTGAACACTGAATTCCACCCAACTGTGAACTATGCGTTTTCTGTTTCTATTATAATGCTAATTACATTATGTCAGAGTTCTGTTCAATTTTGCAATTAGAGCAGTCATACTAATTTGAGCGGTTTTTGCTTTAAGAATTACCTTTTTGACCTAAGTTTGTGATATTGTCTAATATAATATAATAGATACTAATTTCTACCAATTCCGTTCAGCTGTTCTTGAGTCTTTTATCACCATCGTCATCAAAAATCCTATAACGGTTCACTACAGGGCATAAGAGTTCTTGCACAGCATAACTATGATAGAGATATTTCTTCTATGTCATCATCATCTTGAGTTCATATACGTCCCCACCGAGGTACACAAGCCTACCCGTAAAGAGTGCTTAAAATGCGTTTTGGCCGACTTTACCCACAACCTTTGAATCTCTTCGAAAGCGTGCACAGGATTCCTCATGATTTTTCCCTTCACCTTCACCGTAACAGTGTCGGATAAAGATACATATTATAATTCCGAGAATTGTTAATACATTGGTACATGGCGGGATTTCAACCTGCATCGTCCAGATTGGAAGGCAACATGCCACACTAATGAGCCACCGATGCATATTCTGGTAAATTTATGGTCTTTTACTCCATAAAACTTGATTACCTAAAATACGTTTTAAAAATGTTTTAAAATATGAGGATTTACCGCGCGCAATCTTAATGTCAAGTGGGAAATATTAGTGATGTGACACTGTGACATACAACTTTTCAATTGATAAGGGATGGGTAGCGTTGGTCGATTCTTTTCCGTCTAACAATTTACATAGATATGAGATCTTATACGTACGAATTCAACAGCTCTGAGTCCCATACACCAGTACTGCTTGAGGGCAGCAGCGCACGGCTGTCCCGGTCGGGTGCTGCGCCCTCCTCACCCTTCTTGGCTTGCGCCTCCGTCTCTCTGTCGCCCGCCGACATGGCCCAAACCACACGAGCACCACCCCCGTACTCTGACACCTGTGACAAAAACAGCGAAATTTAAACATAATGCTAGCTGGCCCCGTGGTATCTGCGGAAACTTTTCCTTAAAACATAAACTTCTGGCTGTAATTATGGCCTATTTTATAAAAACTAAAATAAAACATTATACCATATTTCTGCAGATCATGCAATTCTGTATATACATAAAAATGGACTTGCTTCTTTTCTCGTAAAAAATTAACTGGATTTTTAAATTGGATGAATGATTTTAAACTTATACTAATATTTTAAGTTATTAATACATAGTGTGATATCATAGATAATCATTATATATTTATATTTCAATTATTATTGTTGATTTTCTATGTTTATGTGTGCATAAATAATAAATAAATATAGTTGATAAATATTATCGTGTAAGTTTAAGACGGTTAGAGCGTAGGTATATGATTTAACGACGTAAAATACTTGTCTCTGTTATGAGTCCTGATTCTTATGGCGATAGGTTCCAAGACTGGATAGACATATAAAATCTAGTGCATTTAAATAACCCGGAACCCTAAGCACAATTTTTTTCCAGTTAAGACTTACATTAAACACATTGCGTTTAGGTGACGAGGGTCAACTTAAAGTGATAATGGCTAAATTTGCTAATACCAAAAAAATATTTCTTTAAACAATACACTAGAGATAAAACTTGAGCCTTACGCTTAAGTTCTTGCATATCAAAATGTTAGGTTTTTATTTATTTCTAAATCTCGTCTAAAGCAAATTGCTAATTTAATAGAAATAAAAACAGAGGAAACAATGATTGTCATTTGTTTTTGCTTATTTATAAAGATTTAATGAATGGCTCTATCGACGATGTTACTTAATTTATTCTGTGTAGATTAAGTTAATTACTTTTCTTTCGCCACTGATGAGACTAATATTATTGCAGGCAAACTCAACGAACCGAATAAATTGTATCATTCAAAGAGAGAAATGGTGACATTTATTTTCGATTAGCCCATTGATCGTTGATGGATAATGTCTGGGTGTGGCATATTGCTGTAGCGATTTCTGCAGAAATGTATTCCCGGTTCCAATATGTCAGCTCGCGTGTCTCACTACTAGAAATGTGGTCGTTTACACATAAATAAATCATGGCGGCTGGATGCCGATCAGCAGTGCGGGACGGACCGGCACGCACCGACTTTCCAATCATGTTTCGTGGATGCTTTTTCACTGAACAGTGAAACGGTACCAATACGCTCATTGTTTTCATCTTCTTTGTCTAGATAATCATTTGTGTTTTTTTTTTCAATGTTTTACTTAAAATGAACGTCTTCATGTCAAGAATGAACTTTGAAAGAATTCAATTATGATTTAATATAAATATAAATATTATATATTATTTATCAAATATTCAATTCAATCTTATTAATATTCAAAATATTTTATATCGATTCCCTAAGAATTCATCCTTTTTTATATTTTTGATTGATCGACACATTATTATTTGTTGATCATAGGTGATAATTTGATAAATGATTGGTTTATGTTAAGTAGTTTTGAAAATTTGAAATTTCATTATAAGGTACCCAAATTACAATACCAAAACGAGAATAAAGTTCATATTGTAATTAAGTTACCGTCGTGTTTGAACGCTTATTAATTATTTGTTAATGCGATGCACGACCATGCATGGCTTCAACTTTCAATGCTGGTAAATCTTGAACCTTCTTGAATTTCTGTTACTTTCTTGTTAGTTGAATATTCATTGTACAACACTTGACAGAGATAGTGATCTATGTGCAAGACCATGAAGGTGTTCAACATCTATTTAAAATAAAGCTACGCTTTCAATGAATGCCTGCGGGCTCGCGTAACGCGTAGTCCGTTACGCCTAAAATTGCTTGCCTTGTTATATCCATAAGTAGAGACAGGTTTATTAATTTAATAAACAATACCTACCTTATACATATTACTATAAAAATATTACCTTAAATATTTTAAAGTCTGTAATCTCGCTTTATTATTTAGGCAGTAATCCTTTGTTTAACAATAGTTAATACTGTTTTTCATTATCATCTGCTTAGGAATCTACCTACATGCTTCCATAGTTATTTCAATAAAATTCTTCGCAAACAACTTCATTTTCTAATGTACATGAAGCAATGTATAATTCATTCATTGGTTTTGCATGTTTATGGCTTGTTCCAATTTTATCAAAGTGATATCTGTCTGAGGTTGGGCGACCTGGCCATGGGTAGGGCGTCCATTGTCGAGGTGAGCCATAAGCATACAGATTGGCTTTTAGTAGGACAATTAGTTTGACGACTCAAACTTTTAGTACAATTGGGAGCCTCGCCCTATTAATGATATAGTCATTCTCGGTTCATTTCTCATAAAGAAATACGTTGCTGCATCACATTGATGTCATATGTTTCAACAGTAGTTGACACGATAATTGTCTGCTTTTGCGGATCATTTTTTATCAAACAGTGTTTTTAATTGGCAAAAAAAACGTGATGAAACTTAAAATTTTGAAGTATCTCTATTTGATTATATTCTTTTGGATATCCGTGTTATAATAGAGAATTATGCGTATTGATTACTTTGTCATATTATCTGTTAGAGATCTTAAATTAAATAAAAGGAGAAGATGAGAGACTGACTGACATATCGCCATAGGGCGTTAAGGTTCCCTTTTTAAACGACTTCAAAAAAGGAGGTTCTCAGTTTGACCTGTTAGTATATACATACATACGTATGATTGTCCGCGATTATCTTTGGCTCGTTTGGCTGAAGCAATTTCGATGCGGTTTTCGTAAAAGTATTTATTACATTCAGGAGAAGGTTTTAGTGCTATAATTACAATAGTTGTTTTTGAAAAACCCGTTTCCTAATGTAAAATGGGGGTACAAATTTTCCGTTTTGAAGTTATACAAATGAAGTCAGTAGGTATGTAGATTCTTCGTTTAATGATTTTCATATGTCATAAATATTTTTCTTAATCATCCTTAAGTAGTTAAAATGGAGTTCGAAATTGGTATTGTGGTCCTATGTTTTTGTAGTAACATACTTGAAATTTAGAATATATGCTCTATGGATGGGGTGAAGGTGCACTAATAATGCATCTTAAACAATTATGTGCAAGTAAGAACTGCCTCCAAAAAACTTCGGGCGGCCGCTAGTTTATAATATGAAGTAAAAAATAAAGTTCATTAACGAGTTCTTAAAAATTTACTGTTTTTTTTTTGTTGAGGGATGTGGGCCGATTTTAAATTTTCAATTATTAAATACGCATCAGTTAAATATTAAAACCATGCGTCATACAAAACATCCATCCTACGCACCATTGTTCGTAGTTACTATTAAATCGCAAATCGATCCCAAAAGCTGTGAAGTATCTGATTATAATAAGTGACTATAATAATAAGTCGAAACATAATCGCACACATATTATTATGTTGTTATTATAACTCTTATTAATGTTTTACTTAACAGTCCAAATTATATGTGTTAATCCATTGAGATATATAGATATCAATCCTAATTGGATTTGTAAAATTTTTACCAATAATTCAACTTCCTTGGAAATTAAGACTTAATTTCAAATTCCAGAAACGATTATTCCAAGTCGTTTCTGATTAAGGGTCAAACTGTTTTTTGATTTTAATTACAAGGCTCTCTGAAGTTTAAATTCTGTGATGTGATGATATTTTCGTCATAAGTTCGTGTATTTTTTAATGTTATGACAAAAATACAATAAACGAATTATCATCCTCCTTTATTTTTATTTATCCTTTTACAAAAAAAAACACTAAAATGTTAGCTTACAGTACTAACTCTACTATAAGGTGCATTGATTTTCATCTTTCAATAAAATTTAGGTACAAGCTAAGCAATTTCCTACTTGTTTATTTGTTACATTAAATAGGAATAGCTGTAAAATTTACCTCAAAAGGACTTATGCAATGAAACCTAAATGCACTATAAGTACTTCTTCCAAATACAATCCAAATATTTTTATTAACTTTATTTTATTACTCAGAATTATAACTAATATCATACTTGAAGGATCCCAAACTGCACATAATTTGATATATATTTACACAACAAAAATTAAGCCTCACCAATTTGTTTAAGACGTATGCGTGTTCCCGGTTCAAACAGTAAAAACAAAATTTGTTAGTGTTACACATGCAAATTATGTAAGTTTTTTACCTTATGCCGTCACGCATTAAAAAAACCATTATTTTTTAATAAGCTATCCCATTTATCCAATCAATTCTAATAACGTCAATAATTATGCAGATTCCTTGTCATTATTATTTATTAATATTATTATTATAAAAATAAAAAATAAAATATATTACCTTACTCAAACTCCTTGGATATTAAAAAAAAAAACACTTATGTCACTATTCGATCTTTCGAATGATCACCCACTTCGAAATTTAAATGTTCAAATAGCGCGATTATCCGTGCGATGCAGCAGGCAGAGACAACTGGAGGCGAGTGCGTTAGGGCGAAGGCGCGAAGCGACTAGCGCTTTGTGGAGGTTTGCACTCGTCTATGGCTTTGCTTCATGTAGGGTTTTCAATCATATCACTGCCAGCTCATTCTGCTTACGTATTTTACTAATAAATCCCCATGATTAAAGAGGATTTAAACAATATGAACTAATTACTAATAATAAATAGGTGGCCATAAGATTTTACAGAAATAATTTTGATTTGAGAAAAAAGAGCTCTTATCTAGCTTAGTGTTTGAACTTTACATATACAAATCGATTATTATAAGAAGTATAAGTAACCATTAAATAACCGTTGATAAATAGTAACAAAAGCTGCGCATTATAACAAAGTTGAGTTGATATAAGCGATAACAGCTTTGGTTGCCCTTATGGCGCCCCTATTTTTCGGCAAAAGCGAGGGTGCAAAGCTCAAATGAAAGCGATCACGTCTGTTGTTGAACCAGAACCGACGGCGTAGCAAACAACGCATTTGAGTAAACATATACAAATGCAGCTTTTATTCAATATTGAGCTAGATACACATTAACAAAGAAACAAGTACGGTGTAAACTCATTGGTACGTTGCGGTATTTGAACCTGCACCCTCCATGTCGGATGGCAATAAAATGCAATATTTTGAAATGATGTTCATGTGTCTAAACAATTAAATATTCGATATTAATAATAAGGTAGATATTAAGTCTCTACAATTTACATTGATTTTTAATTTGAAACAAATAAGTTTCAACTTCAACTAAGAGCACATCTTAAAGGAATCAATTAAACTGTAAGTTTATATAATAATAATAATAAGAGAATAAAAAATCATCAGCAAATGTATAAATATAGATTGTTTTCTTAACAATTAATCGTTGAGTGCAGCGCTTATCCCACTTGATTCGAGTCAGCGATTTCGTCTTACTTGACCGGCTCCCTTTAGTCGCTTATCGACCTGCCTTTCTGGATTATATCTCCTCTAATGGATTAGTGTAGCCAGCAATAGAAACTGTTGCAAAATACTTAGTTACTGTTTTTTCTCTACCATTGAATTTGTATAGATTTTTTATTTTCAATTCATTATAACTGACTGAATATTTACTTCAGCAATTATATCTAAATATATTTGCTTAAGCGCTCGCACGTTTTACTTGAGTAAGTATCTAATTTAAAATATCAAATATATAAAAAATACTATGAAAAAAATGTATCAATACGTATAATCTTGTACAGCCATTTTAAAATACAACTTCGAATAAAAGTATTGCATTCAAAATGCTACTAGCCATTATTTAGAACTTTTCTTATTTCAAATTGTGAAATATGCATTTAAAAACACTGATCGAATACACGTCGGGCAACTGTTTTGTTTCATATTTTACGAGGCCTACGATATTTATCTGTATCAATGAAGGGATTTAGCTATTTATAAATATGTAGGTACATGTTTGATTATTGCAAAAGCTTTGAGTTGTTTTGGTAGCCTAGTTATAAGTAGTTTAAAAAATAATAGTGACGACTTAAAGTGCTTGCTCTTGATATGTTAAATGTCCGAATTGGTTCTCGTAAAAGTACTAAGTTGAGGTTATTGTACAGTAGTAGGCACATTAGGCTAAATTAGGATGATTAACAAATTAATACGCTCGCCTCTTTCGAAACTTATTGAATGAAAACATTATTAATTCTCTGTATTCTATTTTTTTTATTGGCACCCACTGCCAGTGTCCAGGCAAGTCAACATGAAAATATTTAGTATCAACTAAATATAGTTTAAATGACATTGCTCAGTAAAAAATGGTATACCACTCGCAGCGATCATTAGGCTAAGTACGATGATAATCATGAATCATGGCGTGATGGTATCGGACCGTGCGAATTCAGATGACCGGTGACACTTTGCTCTCATAATTCAGCGCTTTCACTATAATGTGGAGTCGTTTTTATGCGCTGGTTCATCGCGTAGGTTTGTTTAGTCCTGTGTAATTGAACCTGTGCCTAGCCGCTTTTCTCTTCAGAATAATGCTACGTCACCTAGACTTCTCTGCAACACCATATGCCGAAGTTTTAAACACGCTCAGGTACGCCCTTATATTAAAACTTCATACTGAAAGTCCTTTGCGAATTTTGCCAATTGCCTGGTGAAGCTATAAACATACATAAATAAATCAATATAAATATCTACTGACATTCACACAGCGCCATCTAGCCCCAAGTTAAGCGTGAAGCCTATGGGTGCTAAACAACGGATAAACATATACTTTTTTTGTAAATACATACATATTATACATAGAAAACACCCAACCATTACAAACAGACATGTTCATGCACACAAATGTTTGTTTTGCCCGGGGATCGAACCCGGTACCCGGAACAGCAGTAGACAATTAGAAAATAAAATCTAACAGTGGCCATTGCACCTGAATGAACGCCTCTCCATTTTTTTCCCTTTTTACCGTCGAGAAAGGCCTCGCCTTCCACGCCTTTCGGTATTGGCGAGGATATGTGGCTAGCCCCATTGCTGCCAGAGATGGTATTTGCAGCCTTTACCCACTAAAACTCCACACTCCTACTTATACCATGTATTTGGAGACACGGGAAGCCAGGTGGATACAACCACATCCATACTGGTGTTAGTCCGCCTAATCGGACCCTTTAGTACACATCCTCTGAGTGGGGATGGCGCTCGGATACGGCATGATGCGAGGGTCTGTACCCACCCACCATAGGAGAATGCGACTATGATACCGGCACCTCGGCACCGGTAGGAGGTAAAAAGCTGTCGTATATTGTTCCCCTTTTGCCTTGATGTCGTTTGCGGATAAGCGGGGCGTATAAGTCGTTTTCTCGTTCCTTTGCCGACTTTATGTACTTCGACAGTTTCTATTCTGACACTTTTACTTGATACCCCATGTAGAAACCGTGGTTTTATTTATATTAACCCAAGTTTTTTCCTACGGCAACTAACAAGAACTAAACATGGTGGCTAATAAAAAAAGGACCCAATCTTTAATCGTTTACATTAAAGTTTGGTTCCTTTTTTATTAATTATACTTGCTCTATAAAGTCAAAGCCATCCGAATTAAAGCGAGTAGGCTTTGCCAAAAAAACATCATAATAACGTCCAAAAGTGCTACGTGTGGAAATATATTTTCGAAACTAAAACAAACATGGCCGATTTCACGGTGCATATAAATGAATTATTAGTGGTGAACGCGTGCATTTTTATTGCAATGTTTATGACGTGAACAATGCTGCTTTGTTATGGTCGTCGACGTATGAGCTATTGTTTCGTCTGGCTAAAACCACATAGACCTAGGTACCAGATTTGGACTTATACGGACAAATGATTTTATTGAATTATCAGCCGTTAACGGCCCACTGAGGGGCTTAGGTCCTCTCGCACAACACAGCTATATGGAGATTACAAGGGGTATTGGTGGGTGTACCTATTAAAAGTAAGATTTAATAAGAGAATGCTGTGACCCGTTCGTTTCTAAACGTTGTCCTTAAACCAGCACCCAAGACGAAAGTACGGGCCTGATTCTAATCCAGAGAGTCTGAATTAGCTTCGCACTTGGAAAGATACGGGCCGGATAAAGGTAAGACCTCTTGCCCTCACATCTGCTCGTAGTAATATGGTCCCTACGTTTTTTTAATTATTTTATTTTATAAGTGTACAGGATGGTCAGGACGTCACCTGATGGTAGGTGATACGCCTCAGCATGTCAGAGCGGCGTTAAAGGAGACCAGCAACTGATATACAGTTATTATTCTGCGTCAATGCCGCACTTCGTCACCACCAGAGACAACAGATGGTTAGGTCTCTTATACCCGGTAATATCACAAGCTGCAGTGCCCTCATCCCGAATCACAAAAGTGCATAACTCTCCTGTTTCAAGGGACGATATCTGGCACTGCGGTGGTGCCTAAGACGACTCAGAATCGAGTCTACCACCTAGTAAAACAGATGTGAGGTAACAAAGATGGCGTTTTGTGTAAATCTGTAGATGTTTTTTCTGCAAACGCCATTGAAGTGTGTATTAACTATACTAGATCAGTCTCTATTATTGTATGAAACCGTCAATTATTGCGACCTCGTTGATACTCCATGGCCATAGCAAAGGTTGCTTTATAAAAAGGCTGGCTACCTATGCGTATTGTCTCTATGCTAATGCCTATGGTGCTTTGTTGTTGTTTTTAAATTAGACATAAAATCATTTTTATCGTTAACGCTAAAAATATGAAATAGCAAAAAAAATTTTTTATTTTGGTTTATATGATTATCATTTTACGATGCATGTTTTCGTAATAAAAGAATATAAATTTCATTAGGTATTTTATAAGGAAAACTTTCATAAATAAGAGTATACATTTTAAATTCACGAATACGAGTATTAAGTCTAACTTACGAAAATAATATACAATTTAATATTTTATATGTGAAAAATCAAAGTTGGAGCTATCTCTCCGGAAGTAGAAATCAATAACAACCTAATGTTGAACTGGGCTTCCCACGATGATGCACTCAGTTCAGGGGTTAAGGATTAAAGACTGCTTAGAACTGGTCTGATAGTTATTACATTACAAATTCATTATAACCAAACTGTGAAGGAAGAATGTGCCCTTCAGTAAGGCCGGTTTATTGATACCAGTCAATATATTGTATATGATAAATATAATTTAAAATGGAACCAAAATGATATCACTTTTTTTATTTTGTTATTTCTGGCAAAATAAAGTTAAATTCTTATGATAGGTAATTATTTATTAACTCATAAAACGTGACTAATGCAACCCGCGCATCATATTTCAGTTTCCAGTAAAGTTACTCATAAATATGTTTAATAAATAATAATTTCAGGGTTTAGACTATTTACAATGACTTGTTTTGTTTAACAGGATAAATACTGTATGAGAGGTTTTCAGAGAAATATTAGGTATTACATTTAAATTTATGTTCGTGCATGTACTATTCATCATACGAATTATGAAAATAACGATAAAGTTACTACTAACTTCAAAATAATAAAAAAATAAGTTCCATTTCCTTGTATACGCAAAATAAGCATAAGAGATTTAAGTTACCGAGTAGGTCCTATATAATCTATTAGCCTATTGTTATGGATACAAGATATTTTATGTAAAATTTTACTGGAAAAAGAAACAGAATATCCTAATTAATTTAGATTTCTGCTAAGAGTCATTAAGTCATTAATGGGTGGCCCTGTTACTTACAATTATAACCATTTTAGTAAAAAAATAATAAGAAACTATATTCTGTTATGTGCCCTGGGAGATCGAGCTAAAACGAGCAAAAGCTATCATTGATTGGAGTGTTACATCGCTACTAATGCAACAATTTGTCTTAATCCATTCTATCCATGCAATAACAAGCAAGTCCGTGAACGAGTATAACTTCACAATCATTCACCGGTTTTCAGTGATCCAACACGTTAAATCGGCCAGATCGTTATTATGAAGCTATTCGAAAATTGAAAAGCCACTTTCTAGAGTTTTCCGGTCCAGAAGCGGAGCGCATAGCTGCATAACGCGCACACGCACACCGCGCGCACAATGCAAATAACAACGGGACATTTGAAAATGCACTTTCGTGTGCTGGCTTAACGTCTATTTTTGGTGAAGATAAGGCACATTTTTTTATTTTTTAAATCTATATTACAATCACACACCCACAGTCAATTCTTATTATTCGAAGACAGATTTATTAATAAACCCTGCCACATGATAAATGGTAAATGTAAGTACGTATAAGAAATATTTTTTTATGTATTTTCTATGGAAATAGGCAAGCAATGCCGCTATTAAACTTGATAGATATGATGAATAGAAAATATATAAGAAGTATTCCCTGGTCTGTGGCCTGCAGTGGGGCATTGTAGTCAACTTTATTCGCTGTTTGATAAATTTTATATTTACTTAGGTTAAGGAACCTCCTTATCTATTTGTATATTATATGAAAATTTATAAAAATCCAAGATTAATAACAAGTTTAGGTAAATGTGTTTCTTTCAATAGTACTTACTCGTATGTATATTTATACCTAGTAATTTTTTAACTAAGCGCTTATGCAAAATACTTACAAGACAAAGTTACAAGCTTACTTTGTTTACAATCTTAAAGCCTTGGGACGGGTATTGGTACTTATTTCAGCGGTTTTCAAATAGTTTTTATAGGACCACTAGTATGTCCTTTACGCATGACTGGCTGAAAAGAATGAATGTTAGCTGTCACCATAATATTTTCTCGTACAGGGAAGTTGTTAAGAGTACGCCGCGCCCTTCTGTTGCAGTTAAAATGTTTAAGTTCAAGTTAACTTGACGTAATGAAATAGAAGTATTTTTAGGTGTCAGGCCGATGATAAACTTCGTAATGCGTTTATATTGTTAATATTTTCTAGAATTCGAGTTAGCATCGGTGTGTATAGTAGGTACGAAGGCACAGCAATGATATTCTTTATATATAAATGTAGATACGCCATCCATGCCTAAAAACGAACCGCCAAGAGAATACAGTTTGTAGGTTTTTGTTTAGGTAAATGTACGCTCATTCTAAATATGTGTATGTGTGCTGTCGCTGCATTCGGAACACTTTTTTCGATTGTTTTGTGAGCATATCACGAATCTATACTTTTTACATCATTGAGGCACAGTCGGAAAATATGGAAATATTACAGGAAAGAAATTGTGTTTTGAAAAATGCTTTCACAAGTACTAAGTCCAACGAACTGATGTTATAAATGCCATCAGTAAATAATAATCTAATACCGTGACATTATAATATCGAAATACCAAAGAAAAATATATAGAGAGACTGAAAAGGTAGCGAACTTGATTTGACAACTGTCATCGTTATGAAAGTACTTTTTTTTTGACATACCATAGAGGAAAATAGAATGTCATACATATTCATAATAATGTATCGATTGCTAGTCCAGGACAGACGCCGCCACGGGCGACGCCACTCCGGCGCCAATTCTGACCCGGGAATAGGGTTGCCAGCTATACCTAAAAGTCAGACAGGAATGCAAAGTTTTTCTACAGGTAAAAATGTCGGACACCGTACATAATTATGAATTTTATGAGATAACGGAAATTTCTGTCGATATTTCAGAAGCCGTTGGGCTCCGTTAATTTTGGCCGGACAGGCAATCACATCATTCAGTAAGTTACGTCACATCCTAATGTCAACGATCCCGAATTCCTTAAAGACGATTATCTTTGAGCAAGTCTATTAGGGATAAAATCAGAAATATTGTTATCCGTAACAGACCTAAAGTAATCGACATAGCCTCGTCGAGTCAGCAAATGGCAGTGAGCCGTTTTCGTATGATACAGAACCGAAGACCTTTGGAGTAGACGAGTTCTTGAGGAAAGACCGCGTCTTGGCAAGCGTAGGACGCACTCCGACCGATGGACCGACGACTTGTGAAAGGCTGTTGGCGACTGGATGAGAACGACAAAGAACTGAGATATCTGAAGCCGTGTTGGACGGCGTAGGGGAGACCTATGTCCAGCAGTGGACTGCAATAGGTTGGAAAGAAGCGACGCAATCAAAAAGCCTAACTATCCGGCTTTATCCGAACGCCTGGCAACCCTACCCGGGAGTAGTTGCGACCTATTTTCTGGTCCTATTTTGCCGCCCCATATCCGGGGGTGCGTTTTGACTTTCACTGGCGTGTCATTGACCTTTTGGGTTACGCTTTGTTGTGATTGCCTCGTTTTGTATGTAGGCTAGTCAACTATTCGCTAGGTCAAGCTACTGTTTTAGCAGTGTCCGTATAAGTTATTGTTTTAATATTTAAGTATCCTTGTTGCTGAAGTTTGCTGATATTTTATATATATTTCAACAATTGAATTCCTTAATAAACTGATGTAAGTCTTAAGAGACATTAATAGGGAAATTGTTAAAAATAAAATATTGCTTAGGACTATTTTAAGTCAAATATATAAAAACCTTATAAAGAGCTTTCTTAATTATTTACTAAAATACTCAATTATTTTTTACATAAAATATAATTTTCGGACCAATCAGCTATTTGTTAGGTATGCTTATACCTACAATTTTAGAGTAGGTAATAAATAAGGGTAATTTAGTGTTCTTCATATCGGCTACAGGAACTCAACATAGGCCTCCCCGGCTAACTTCTACCCACTTCTTCCCACTGGTCGGAAGCTATCAGTATTACAAAAACTAGATTTGGAAAAACTGTCTAACGAAACGAAAAATAACGAAAGTTTATTCGTTATTGAACGATTAATTGTCCAATCTATCACGAAAAATCTCTAAAAAATAACAACATTTGCTATTACTGTACATCGGCCGGGCTAAGTTAATGTTAAACTAATTAAGCATGGCTTAGGTGTCGCAGGCGCAGCCCACTTTTCATGCTAATCGCATGGCCCTTTGCCGAACGGTAGAATGCGTGCGCGCATGTTGGACTCATCAACACTGCGCGTCATAGACTAACGTACAAACAAGTACAAGTAGGGATTCCAGGTCGCCATACCTACATATTGGACAGACCTACGAATTTATAATAATAAAAATAACGATTCAATATATATTAACAATGTAAACGAATAAGAAGAAATGGATCAAAGTACGCCTTTTTTAGGAATTGTATGTAATAAATCGGATGTTTTTAAAGCCGGATAGGCCACCGGGCACCCTAAATTTTAGCTGGACAGACAATCAAAAAGCCTCGAAAACTAAATACTTTTTGGGACCAAAATTTGACTTAGTAAGCTACTGCTCACCAATAGCACACTATTGAGTGTTGTAACAACACGGTATCTAGTATTCTGTTTGACATTTTGAGGATTCCTATCTAAGTAGGTAATTATCTTTATTAGAGAAAACAATCCGAGAGAGTATGTTTAGAAATATCAAAAAGTAAAGTTTTATTACCGATTTTATTACCTATTTTATAAAAGTATTTTACTGAAATCAATTTCACTTTTCTATAAGTGAAATGGAGTTAGATCCAGCCTTCTGGTGTAATTACTCTATGTGCAGAGCATTCCGTTACTCGCCGGAACCTCACTTCTTGTTGATGTTATGCATAGTTCCAGTCGGTATGTTCGTCAAATTATGCCGCCTGAGATGCTACCGGCACGTATTATTTGTCTTTTTAAGCGACTTCATAAGTGGTTACTCAATTCGACCATATATAGTTTGGTAGCGGATATGTTCGTCGTATATTTTGATGTTTTTTTGTTGGAAATAACATATATTTCAAAGAGGTCCCATGATAAGTACATCGGGGTTTAATGATGAAAAACCAGAGAAATCGAAGGGAGCTTTTAAAAACCGTAGGCGACTCAGGGCAACTGCTACTTGATTATAGTATCTACATACATGAATTTATTACACTTAATACGTATTACTTAAAATCGGTAAATAAAAATATTTTTCAATGAAAAAAAGCACCGACTTCAAACATTAAACCAAAAAGCGGAAAATAAATATTTAGCTAGATAGAAATAATTATTTTATAATTTTGATTTCGGTGCCAAGTGCCATGTAAAATCTTCAGTACTATTTAAAGTCGGCATTTTTATTTAAAATATTTTTGTATTTAGACGTTGGGACTCTTCAGAATAGTATCATAGACATAACTAATAATACCCCAGGGGGCTTATCACAATCTCTTCAAACAGTATTACAATAATATTACTTTGCTTTTTCTGGTGCAAAAATGCTGAGGTTTCATTATTGTAATAATGTTTTAAGAGATGGCGGTAACCACCCAGGCGTTGTTCCTAAAACTTGAAGGCATGTCTTAATTTATACTGAGTTTATAAAAAAATAATTGAACATTTTTAAATTATGGTAATATTCAAGGTTCGCGGGTAAACACAATAAAAATTATATTCTTTATCAAATGGTTGACTTCTTATAAATAATATAATTTTTAAAGTATCGAGCGCATTATTGTGTTAAAAATTGTGATTTTTTAGATTGATACAAAATGAAACCATATTGTTAGACCATTAAAGCAGTTTGTCAGATCTTTTGTTGATAAATTAATTCACATGTAGCCTGCGTAACAGTGGTGGATTCAGAAGGTGCATTCGCGCGTCTAATTCGAACCACACCCGATATTTTAACTGCGATTGTATTGACTAAGTACTTAACCCAATTACAATTAGTTGAGTTTATCCTTAAAACTAGTCAACGAACACGTAAAAAATAATAAAGGGGTATCGTATTTTTTTGTAATTTACATAAAACTTTATTAACATTTAATGTTGGGATAGTGGTCTGTGACGATATTTTATTTTGTTTATTTAATGATCACTGATTCTTTATCATTAAGATAAAGAATCAGTGAACGATTCCGTCACGTTTATTGAATTTGCAGAAATTACATGTTTATGAAAAATAAGACCTGATTTATCAATTTGTTTCTACAGATCAGCTGTTACTTTCTTCAACCTATCGCAGTTCACTGCTAGACATAAATATACATTCTGCGGCAGATATCTCGGTCCTCTGCTTGTCTTATTAACCCATTGACCACCAAGAATTCAGACACAAAAGTTAATCTATTGGTTGTAACTTACCTTTTGAACGCTACGCTATAAACACATTGCTGTGCCCTGAACGCCACAGGACAAAATAACCTCTAATCGTTTTTCAACGTTTATTTCACATTTTTAAGAGCCCGTTTTTTGTCACGTATATAGATAACTTTGGCGTACAAGGCACGCAAGTGCTTGTCTTGTATAGACGACGTCGGCGCTTTAAAGTGGTGTTTCTCTAGCCGGTAAAGGGTTAATGAGCATGTGAAATACTCACGCTATCCGTTAGTGGAGCAATGGTTGCGGCTTCGAAGTCCAGGTCGCACAAAAACTCCCGGCAGCTCGGCGGGATCAGGTCGCTGCTTAGGAACTCCGTCTTCGTGGTTCCTGCCTCTATCTCCCCCTGTTCTGTGCTGTGCACCATAGATTTTCTTCCTACAATGTGTTTTTAATAATGCAATGTAATACATATATATTTTGTTTTTTAAAGGCTACTCCTTCGTATCTAATCTAACTGTAAAAGCTTAAATACTTGCTTACGGTGACAACTTTGGCGGCAGCTGTCATTAAATCTTGCTGCGTACAATGATATTTTGTATCTTTAAAGGTAGATACGCCATCCGAGCCTCAAAAACGAACCGCTGAAGAAGAAGTTTATACTCTTTTCTTTAGGTAAATGTGTTCGAAATTTGAAATATGTGTATGAGTGCTGTCACTGCATTCGGAACACTTTTTTCGATTGTTTTGTGAGCATATCACGAATCCATACTTTTTACATCATTGGCTGCGTAGAAATATTTGGGCAAGTAGGATACAACATAAGGTGAACCATCGTTTGGGCCCTCAAAGCGAATCGAAATTGAGACCACCCGAATATCAGTAAATAAATAAATCCTTACTTCGATCTGTCGCAAGTGCATCCATTTTGTTTGCACAACGGCCTATGACGTCACAGTTTTAGATTATAAAGAGACTCTAATTTATCTTTTTTATAATAAAAAAAATAAGAGTTCTATATGTGGATAACCATCACGTTAGTTTGAGATATTTATATTGTTATAAATTCCTTAATAAGCATTTCAGAATTATTTTTGAACCCAGTGATCGTTCCAAATGTAAGATTGTAATTAGTATACAACAGTATTACTTAATTTTGTCAGTTATGAATAGCTTCCGGTGCTCTGTCTGTGCCTTACTAATTAGTTGTGTAAGAATTGTAAAATGCGTCTGTGTAATTATGATTTTCAGTTCTCACTAAAGAGGGGACTTCATCATCATCATTATCAGCTCAGTAAATGTCTATAAAAATGTGTTTAGGCCTTAATCGTCCACGCGGGCCCAGTGTGGATTAGACAACTTCACGCACAACCTTTCGAAGGCGTGCGCAGGTTTCCTCACGATGTTTTCCTTTACCGTAAAAGCATCGCATAATATATAATTTCGAAAATTCGAAATACATTGGTACGTGGCGGGATTGGAACCTCAGCCCTCCCGGTAACAGGGCAACAGTCCGAGATATTCATGCACACAAATGTTTATACTGACCTGGGATCGAACCGGGAACCCTTGGTGTAATAGTCGACGTCTCAACCATTGCACCACATGGGTCGTCATTGATAAAGCTTCAAAAGATTTCCGTATCAAGTACGAATACTCACAATTCAATCTTGATATGCAGTAACGCACCAAAGAACACCACTATTCGAGGTCTAAGCGAATAATGACAGTACGCGCATCTCAACTACTTAACCTGCGACCCCTAAGACTTGACACCCGGCTTGACCTTAAGGTTTAGTCATCATCTAACTCCTGTCATACTGAGTCTTGTTTGGACGGAATTAGTGAGATGGGAACCGGGCGGATCGTGAATTTGTGGGGCCGTGAGCTGAAACTACTGAGGGGCCAATCAACTAATGTCATGTCATGCCAATGAACTGTTTCTATACCGATATATTATTACTAGGAATTCTTTATTGCACAAAAAACTACGCAAATATTAATTGTACAAACGGTGTCCTAAGAGCGTCGGTGGCTCAGTGGTGTGGACTGTTGCCTTCCTACCGGGAGGGCTGAGGTTCAAATCCCGGTACGTACCAATGTATTTTCGAAAAATATATGTACGTTATCCGACGCTCTTACGGTGAAGGAAAACATCGTGAGGAAACCTTCATGCACGCCTGCGAAGAGATTCGAAGGTTGTGTGTGAAGTCGTCCAATCCGCACTGGGCCCGCGTGGATGACTAAGGCCTAATCACCCTATACGGGTAGGCTCGTGCCCCTTAGTGGGGACGTTTATTGAGCTGATAATGAAACGTGTCCTTACTGCTGTGGTAGCAATCTTTTCCAGGCAACCTTTGAATGAAAGAGAAACAGAATCGCCTATTTTTTTAGCAAGATCTGGGGGCGCCTAATAACCTAGGGGCCCTGGGCTGCAGCCCAAGTAGCCCGTAGGTAGATCCGGCCCTGGATAGGACACTGTCTCTTATAATCAATTTACCGATTGTCGTATCACTCATTCGTTGTAACTATAATTTAATATTGTCATCGTTCAATGAAATCAAATTGAAAGACAATATGACATTTTGAGAGTTGACAATCGCGGAGATTAAACAACTATTCCATCGGTCAATTAAAGGATGGATGACCGAAAATTATAATATCGATTCTCTTGAAAACGAAAATTATAATCGTGATTCGTAAAGCACGTTGAGCGGTTGGTACTGGCATCTGCCTTTGCATAGTCAAGACCCACAAATAGACAACAGAGGGGTTAACGCCATCTCTAAAAGCATTATTACTTTAATGATACGTCAGCATTTTTGAACCAAAAAAGGCGAAATAATATTATTGTTTTCACCCAATGACATAAAAAGTATAGATTCGTGATATGCTCACAAAACAATCGAAAAAGTGTACCGAATGCAGCGACAGCACACATACAGATATTTCGATCGAGCATACATTTACCTAAACAAGGAAGCCTACAACTGTATTCTCTTTGGCGGTTCGTTTTTGAGGCACGGATGGCGTATCTATCTTTATATACACATAATGACATTGTTTTCACTCAAATTTCACCCAAACAACTGTCAGAACACTAAGATTATTACTTAAGCAGCCTTGATTATCTATAAGAGATATTATTGTCGACGATGTGGTGTATTCCTTAGGGCCTTATATTATCAATAATGGTATATATATACTCTAAGCTTAGGGCTAATCCGAGATCGAACATTCCATATATCGTTGTGTGCTACAAATTATGCCTCTTTACCTTGTTCTATGACTTAGCTCGTAGGACTTATCTGGAGCAACACATTAAGTTATTGCATTGTTTACTGTATATTATCATGGCCATTAGCATAGGTACGAGCCATGTAACGAGCCAGGTGAAGTCGTCGATTTTAAGATAAATAGAGCATAACGCTACTGCCCGTCTGTGGTATCTTGTAAGAAGTGGTTTTCTTTGTATTTATTGGTGCTTTATGTTAGATAAATAAATGAAATTTTAATGTCCACCGACATACTTTTTTAAAATACATACAAATTATACATAGAAACACTCATAACAATATAAATAATAATAAAAATAAATATCCACAGTAGCAGGCCATATAGCATGGCTATAGTAAGTTTGAGAAATCCATAGTGAAAACAATAATCAATATTTGGACTTCGAAAATACTAGGCTTTCATAAAACCTTTTTAACCACAATTTTTGGTTTACCCAAGTGGCTTTTTAATCTTTCCAGCTGTTGTTTATGGCGCCAATGATATATTTATTACAAAATTTAGTATTTGTGGTTTTGTTGTCATCAACTTTGAGTACCTACATTAATGAGGTAAGTTTGAGTACCTACATTAATGAGGTAACTTTATTAATCATACTATTTCATTCATTTGCAATGCTATTTATTGTATTACTAGCTTTTGCCCGCGGCTTCGCTCGCATTAAATTCGGGATAACACGGTACTTTCATTTATCACTATACATAGGATTTCCCCTCCCTCCAACTTTAAAGGTTTCGGGGTCAATTTCAGAATTTTTTATTAGCAAAACATATGTTATAGTGAGCTAACCTTAAAAGATAGACATATGCTGTCGCGGACTTTTTTGTAGACCTTTAAAAGGAGAACAATACTCTCATACATGACTTTTGTGTAACTTTAACCGTTTACGCAGCGTACGCAGCGGAAGCTCCAAGTATGAAAAAATACCCCCGATTTTGAAACATTTTTCATTACTGCTCCGCTTCTATTACTCGTAGCGTGATGATATATAGCCTATAGCCTTCCTCGATAAATAAGCTATCTAACACTGAAAGAATTATTCAAATCAAACCAGTAGTTCCTGAGATTAGCGCGTTCAAACAAACAAACTCTTCAGCTTTATATATATAGTATAGATTTGTATTTTAATGATAAATTGTTATTGTAGCAGATGACTCTTGCGTACTTTGAAATAATGGGAATTATGTATGTGAAAAAGCCTTTATCAGTGACGTAAGGCATGACTGTTATGTGTATAATTAATCATCATATTATTCAGACAGTCCAAGGCTGGGTCCTGTATGGGAGGCGGGAATTGGTACATACATTGCTGCACATATTCTTTGTGTAGTAGGTCGTTAACACAACCATCATGTATCAAGAAATTGTAGTAACTAAAAACGGATCAATATACGTATTTTTTTGTTAATCTAAATATATATAAAACTCAAAGGTGACTGACTGACATAGTGACCTAGCAACGCATAGCCCAAACCACTGAACAGATCGGGCTGAAATTGGGCATGTAATTAGAAGTTATGATGTAGGCATCCCCTTAGAAAGTAAATAAATTCCACCCCTAAGAGGATAAAACAGGGGATCAAAATAACACTTCTAAAGCGAACAAAGCAAAACAAAAGCTAGTACATACATAATATAGAGCCTATAAAAGACAGACCAATCCAAAAGTCATGTTTCACAAGTACGATTCCAGAACGTTTCGTGCATTTAATTTGATATTATTGTTCATGTATCATACTACTGAGTCATAAAAAGTATTTAGTAAGATCGAATTAATATAGTTATAAAAGGAATAAGTTTTTTTTAATATTGTATAATGTAAATGTATTTATTTTAATTGTCCATCATGATTAAGCATAACTATAATTTATTCAATACAAGTTTAGAATACATTTTAAGTACCTTTAAAATTAAACGGTGAAATAAAAACCCAAGCAATGGTTATGTTAAAGTTTATTTGAAAACATAATTAAAACATATTAAAAATATCCTGGCATACAAAAGTTACTTACACACTATCAGAAGAGGTGGGAAGATGGTAATGTCGGTTTTAGTTCTCGTAAGTACTTAACGGTAAAACTAATTTAAATAAAGTTATTATTTTTTATGCATAGTTAAATTACATTTCTTTCGTGAAATGTATGACGGAGAGTGCGGTGTCGAGAAGGTATATGGCACCTTGGATAACGCACAGGGATCCCACTGCAATGCCCACCTGAAATGTTAAAAATAAAACATTATTTACATGTAACCAAGTGTATACGACAGTCAGGACGCTTACGTATGGTAAGTGTTACGCCTGACCATGAAAGAGTGGCTTTTAAGAAGACCAACCACTGATGGACAGTTATTATTCTCCATCAACGCCACACTGCGCCAGACACCCGAGACAACAGATGTTAGGTCTCTTATACCTAGTAGTTTCACTAGCTACAGTGCCCTCATCCCGAAACAGAAGTGCAAAACGCTGGTATTTTACGGGACGATATCTGGCACTTCGGTGGTACCTACCACCACTCGGACTCGGTACCACTCGGTACTGAGTCGTATTAATTAACTATGTGGTAGACTCCTACCACATAATTAATTTTAGGGCTTCGATTCCGAAGCGATTAGCGCGTTCTGCTTACGATCGTAAATCAAGCCACTATCACCACGGTCGCTCTTAGAAAGGTTAACCGAACATGTCATCTCGAGTTCCATCGTGTTTCGGAAAGCACGTTAAGTTGGTCTTAAGGCTGGTAGTCGTTTTCACCCAATCGATCCGCACGGGGCCCGCGTGTTGGTGTCCAGTCCAAACTCCTCATAGCCATGATAATATGATATACACATTACATATCGCACCTTTCATATTATAGGGGCACAATTCGAAAAACATGATTGTTGGGAAAACGCGTTTGAAGATTCTTGAGCGCTTCTGTTCTTACAAAATCAGTCATAAATAAATTAAAACATTAATTGCAAATTAATAGAATATTATAACTATTATAAGACTATATCCGTTAGTTATTAATTACTTATCGCATATTTAGTTTATCCCAGCATTATTAAAATTACACACTTTATTCGGAAATATGAAAAAGGCATTAACTAAGTTTTCGCGGCTTTATTGCACATTCTGACTCTTTCTATCAAGAGCATCATGTAAATATGTTGATTTTGGGCCCTTTTATAAGTAAAACACAAAAACGCTATTTTTTGAGATGTGCCCCTATAGTATGAAAGGTGCGATATTATGTGCCGTAACAGGCATGTTCTTGCAGTGGGACGTTATATTCTGATGATGATGATAACCTAACAATCCACGTATATAAGGGAGAACCAAATGCTTTTTTAAGACACTTAAATAATTTATATTTAAGTACGAGAGATCGATGCGGGGTCTAGATATTAATCTAAACCTTGCATCAATATCTCGCAAGATGTTTTAATAAAACAACGATCTGTTAGACAATATATGGATAATGCCAGCATTTCGTATTATAATAAGCAATACTTCAAATCAAAAGTATGTCTATTTGCCTGCGTACACTACAAATATATCCGTACCTGTCTCTCTACTAAGACGAATTGAAACTGGTGTTCTCCCTGGTAGCCGGTCCAGTAGTGCAGGGCCACCGCCCCCACCGCGATCCACATGAATACACCCACGAAGTTCATTACTATCTCCGACAGGGCTCTGGAAATCACAAATTAGCATTTCGTTGATTGACAAGATAAAGAAGCGGACATTTTTATTGGCAATTGATCAAATACTTACTAAAATATAGATATGTTTTTTATCTTTAATTACTTTTAAGATACCGGTTATTAGAAACCTAACATCAATTTTGTGAAATGGCCTAATTCTGATGAGTATACTTAATTTAACAACCTGTAACATTCTACGGCTGGACTTAGTGCCCACAGTGAAGCGTTTTGCCATAACCTCCAAGCACGACAGGCGAGTTGGAGATAACCAGTACCTATAGCAGCTCTTGAAAGCTGAGAAACTGCTTGCAGGTCTCTGTAGAATCTATTGTCCCTTAGCCGCTTAGTTGTAATGACTATGGTATTCGAACCTGCAGTCATTACACAGCCGATGCAGTAGCAAACTTGCCTTTTATGTTCTGTAGTGCCGAAGAGGTAAGTGACAACTTGCACCAATGTGTAAATGAGATATCCCACGATGACTCCGGATGCTACAATCTCGGCGTCAGGGTTTTTCTCCTCGTTCAAGTTCCACGTGCCGCCGACTCCGAGAAACTCCCCGTTGTATCCCGTACGGTACATTACTAGGATTATGATGTTGAGGACCTGCGAAGAATAGGAATCGTTAGTGCTTCCATATTTATGGAATCTTAGGGCATGCTCAAGCTTTTCCACACACACGAGAGCGTCGGTGGCTCAATGGTGTGGACTGTTGCCCTCCTACCGGGAGGGCTGAGCTTTAAATCCCGCCACGTACCAATTTGTTTTCGATTTTTCGAAATTATATGTACGTTATCCAACGCTCTTACGATGAAGGAAAACATCGTGAGGAAACCTTAATGCGCGCCTGCGAAGAGATTCAAAGGTCGTGTGTGAAGTCGTTCAATCCGCACTGGGCCCGCGTGGACGACTAAGGCCTAATCACCCTATACGGGTAAGCTCATGCCCCTCGGTGCGGACGTTTAATGAGCTGATGATGACAGAAATTCACACATCGCCATATTGCACCCGTACGAAGGCACACACACACATACACACTAAGAAAGCTCCATATATTTTATTGGAATCACTTATTGCTGTTGGTCGCAAGTGGCCTTCACAGCTTACCAGATAATTGGCAAGCGCAGATGGCTCTCAGTCCGAACTCGAGGACGTAGCGCCTAGTGTGTACAATCTAACAAGACAAGCCTATCGCCTTGCAACGTCGGATGGATAGCCGAAAAATATTATCGGAAGTCACTCCGTGCGTAGGCAAGACATGTTAAGTCGCTAACGACTAAACTCGGCTACTATCTTACGAAATATCTACTATCATCGTAGCAAAATTAAATTAAGTTAGTTCTCGTTTTTCAATGTAACGATTAATAAAATTAAGTTTCATACAATACAATGGGGATAAAGTAATCTGCATATTTTATAAAAAAAAATTAAGTCAAGTAACGAAAACTACTGAAATGTATAAACAATTAAAAGAAGATAAGGGTTAATGTTTTTTTTGTTTGTTGACTTTAACTTTAGTGAAAATGACTAATGTTTTTCCTATTCCAGGTAAACTCTTATCACGGCACTTCCGATCTTTAGCGAATGTTAAATATCTCTTTATCAAGATGATTCATAGTGTTTAATGAACGGTGAGCTATTGCATGCGTTTCTGACATTTTCTTCATAGAAGTCATTGATATAAATTTATCGAATTCTACACGGATTACCGATAAGATATCGGGCCATTACTTTAGTTTAATATTATACTTTTAAACAAAGTTCTTGATAGTAATAATTGTTTGTAATTTTATGCATATTTATTAATAACTAGCGGCCCGCCCCGGCTTCGCACAGGTAGGCACACTGCTGCCAAAATAACAATATTTTTGTCCACTATGTATTTTTAAAAAGTATATAATAAGTATGATTATCTTATGTTTAGAACCAAAATTACAAGCTTATGCTCAGTTTGGGGCTAGATGGCGCTTTGTTTATGGCAGTGGATATATATTTATCTATATCAGAAATAACCTGTCCTGCAGTCGGATTCGATCTTCCTTGATAATTGCGAGATAATTTATTATTTATTCTAAATACGATTATTTTTCTAAATACGTCATATTGTAATATAAAAGCATGTATAAGAAAACACAATCTTTACATGACAATGGTACAAATATGTTTGGTAAAGGTGCGAGCACATCAGGGTATTCAGGATAAGTCCAATTAGCGGCGCGTCCCGGGTCACGGGCCAATGCTCGAGGAGTTGTCGTGCAGACTACTTTGCATCACAGAGATTACATAATTATAAAACCTGTTAGTTCTGCGTAAGAAGTTATTTTTGAAATGTTAGTTTTCAAGTGTCTTATTTAAAAAAAAAGTATCATCCATATCTTCCATAAATCGTGGATCATTCAAAAAGACGATATTGAATCTAATTATGGTTACATCAAATTGATAAATTTAATCTGCATAAAAGTGCATATAGACGCCTGTGATTGTACTTATTTAAACAACTTATAGCATAAATATAAACAATATATCAAAGTTATATACTCTATTTCCTCCGCAATTAATATTTTAAAGCATAATTGCGAAAGATTCAAATTTAAATGCCCAGTGAATAATACTTTAATTAATAATGATTAGATCTCGCAATCAGTAACCAACCGCGCAACCTACCAACACGGTTTCTTATTTTCACCAAAGCCCTTGACATGAACGGAAAATCAAATTCTATGCATAATTAAATCACATTGTAATCAACTATTAGGCTGTCTTATAAAACTTTACAAATTTATAATCTATTTAATTTGAAAATTGCATCATTGTAAGTGATCCTGATTAATTATGAAGTTTATAGTTTTTGTTACAATTATGTATCAAATGAAGTAAAGACTTCATAAGCGTAACATATAAACCAAGCATGTCGATTATGAATTAAGTTAGATCACGTTTGATACAAAATAAAATCGTCCTTTATCATAAAACTAAGCTATCTTTAGCGTCGGTGGCTCGATTGTGTGGACTGTCGCCGTCCTATCGGAAGGGCTGTGGTTCAAATCCCGCCACGTACCAATGTGTTTTCAAATTTTCGAAAATATATGTACGTTATCCGACGCTCTTACGGTGAAGGAAAACATCGTGAGGAAACCTTCATGCACGCCTGGGAAGAAATTCAAAGGTTGTTTGTGAAGTCGTCCAATCCGCACTGGGCCCGCGTGGACGACTAAGGCTAATCACCCTACACGGGTAGGCTAGTGCCCCTCGGTGGGGACGTTTAATGAGCTGCTGATGATCTTTTATTTAAAAAGGTCACTGTGTCGCAATTCTACTGTTTGGAATACAGAAATAACTCGAGTCCTGTGCTCTGAAGAGGGTTATACGCTGCTTATGATTAAAGAGGGATGTAAGGAGTCCAAGCATATGAGCATTCACATTAAAAGAAATCATCCTATCCTGATGCATGATGCAAAAACTGGACGAGGTACTATCTTATACCTCTGATCTCTGCGCTATCCACTGGCCCGGCCATCAGTCTACTACATCACTAGTCATTGAGGAAAAGAAACTTCAAAGTAAATAACAAACACCTAGTCTTAATTTATTTATGGAGCTTTACTATGGGTACAAAACGACGCACAAAATAATTATTTCCCTCCTTCGTAAAAACACACATATTATAAGATACAAAGGAACCAGAATACAAATAGACATGTTCAAGCACACAACAATGTTTGTACTGTCCGAAGATAAAACCCGGAATGCTTGATGTAATAGCCGACTAAATTATTAAACTAAATTAAAGTAATTATTTATTCTTAACATCTATGATGCGAGTACTCTGTGCTCGCAACTGACAATTACATTTGTTATCGTTGTCAGGTTTAATTATGCCTGTATTGACTCGCAGGAAGCGAGGATTTAAACAATTACTACACTGATGACTTCCTTCATTCCCTTGATTAGGTTAGATTTGATTGCTTTCTATAATCTCTCTTAATTTACGTGGGCGGGAATTCGCAAGGTAAACAATCCATAAAGTGATACTCTACTGAATAAGCCCAGTTGATAACCTACAAAGATAAAAACTACATTATTAAAAAATAGTGTAAAAAATAACAAACTGCATGAACACAAAAATAAGTGTAAATTATAATAAGCGGTGGGCAGTAGGTGACAGGTCATTAACTGACAGATATCTGTAATATTTGCTTAGAACTTGTTATATTTAAATTTATTAAAAACTTGCAGCGCAGTTTCACCCTCAATTTCCTTAATGCAATCAAATGTTTGTACTGCCCGGGGATTGAACGCGCAACATACATATATATATACAAGCGGGAATATAACAATGGGGAATATTTTTAACAAAATGTATATCCCGGCTAAACAGTATTGCGGATAATTTAAGTAGGATATAAGCAAAATTAGGAACTAAGTATTTTTTTAAATCTTATCTTGCTAAATGTCTTTGACGAGACCATTTTATTTCCAACCTTGTCCCATGGTATATACAGTTAAATATACATAAAAAGTGTACAACAGTTCGGTTAAGGGTTCACCTGTGCAATTCGATCACGTACATGCCACATAATGGGCTCGTCAAGGTAAACGTACATTGTGTCGCCAGAGAACGCCATTGTGCGATAGTCTCGAGACGCATTTGGCCGATCATCTTATGAATAAATGACGTGCTCTAAATATGCTTGTACCGAGTTATGATTATCTGGGGAATGCGTTGATGGTCTTGTATTGTTTTGTTTTTATGTTGGCAGCATTTTTTCTATTCTTTGTTGACAGATTGAATACAACCCTTCATTTACACTGCGTGCAAGTAAATCGATCAAGCCTCAAGTACGCATAACAAGTGATATAACTAAATGCCTTATTTACCTTATATATGTTTTACATAATAAAGCCTAGTAATTGTTTAAAATGGTGTAAGTTGCATGAAATCGATTCAGTAGTTTAGTAAAAAAGGTTAATGCTAATGATAATGTAAAAAATTGAAAATTCATACAATTCACAGTATGGGGTTATTGTGTTTAAATGAAACAAAATGTGCGTAAGATAAAAAAATATTCGTGTCAATATTTGGTATTCCCTCCTCTAGCTGATCACTGCTCTCATGCGATTCTTCATCGACCTTATCAACTTTTTAATGGATGATTGTGGTATTCGACCCACTCTTCTACCAACGCAGTCTTGAGCTCATTGATGTTTGTCGGAGCTGGATTCCTCGCTCTAACTTTCCTTTTGAGCTCGTCCCATATGTGCTCAATGGGATTTAAATCGGGGCTGAGCCTGGCCAATGCATAGTGTGAATTCCAACTTCGTTCAGGAAATCACGTGTGGCCAGTGTGACATCGGCATTGTCATGCATCAAGATGAATTTTCCCAATAAAGCCTTGATAAGGGACATTGATCCAGTAGAACATTTTCAATGTAACGATCACTGGTCAGACCTCCTCCCCGGCCTCCCCCAGGAACGAAAACAAGGTCCGTTTTGCCTTCTAAGGAAATTCCAGCCCACATCATGCAAGATCCGCCACCATATGCAACGGTTTCCAAAAGCAGCACTGTGAAAACCGTTCACCGGACGACGGTATACCCGACCTCTCCTGTCGCTGCCATGGAGACCATCCTCGTCTATCTGTGAACAGGACTGACTGCCATTGCTCTATGCTCCAATCAAATGTTCTCGAGCAAAGTGAAGGCGTGCTTGACGATGAGCTGTGGTCAACTTCGGGCCTGTAGCGGGTCTTTCGGAGTAAGGTTAGCTTCTTTCAACCTTCTTCTAACTGTCCACTGACTGACAGTCACCCGAACTTGACGTAGCTCCTGCTGCACATACGCCGGTAAGGTGTCGATTTCGGAGAGAGGTCGAGACCAAAAACCGGTCGTCACGCTCGAGGTGCACCGGCGTCGGCTGGTATTAGGCCTCCGAGTGAAGGCACCAGTCTCTTGAAACCTTCTGTATACTCTCTCGAGACAGCGGACTGACTCATATTCAAACGACGAGCGACTTCTCGCTGGTTCAACCCTTCTTGCAACAGGGCAACGACTTGAGCGGCTTCTTCAGGTGTTGTATCCATATATTTTTTCAAATGACGGCTTTAATTTGCAGAGATGTGTTCAGGTCAACGTCTAATGAGCGACTGATAAGAAAAAAACGATTACAGGGGGTTTTATAGGGGTTGTGTCGCGCAAGTTGTGAATAGAGCGCAGAGCAGTTTACGGGAGGTTGCGTTCAGTTGCATTCTAGTACAAGTGTTTATTTAAATTACTGATATTATGCTACCATTTGAAAGCCTAATTACTAGGCTTTAATTATGTAAACATTATATAGAGGTAAAATAAGTCATTTTTTAGTTATATCACTTTTTATGCGTTGAGGCTTGAGTCGATTACTTGCACGCGAGGGTATTTTAACTCTGGTTGTATGTTATTTATTGTCAAGGGTCCGTTGAGCTCATTGAAACACCAACGTGAATAAAGATGAAAATTTTCGACTTTTATAAATTACAAATTTAAATATGGTAATATGTAAAACCAAATATGGCACTATACGTTATAGGCAGAGGCAAAATATGATTATGAATAAATATTCTGAATGAATGAGGATGGGCAGACTTTTGCTCGATCTTTTTGAGTGTGATTGGCATCTACCTCGCGTGCAGTAATCGACTCAGCTCAAGTGCGCATAAAAGTGATATAACTAAAAAATGACTTATTTTACCTCTATATAATGTTTACATAATTAAAGCCTCGTAATTAAGCTTTCAAATGGTAGCATAATATCAGTAATTTAAATAAACTTGTTTAGAATGCAACTGAACGCAACTCATAAACTGCTCTGCGCTATCACTGCGCGACCAACCCTATAAACCCCTGTAATCGTTTTTTTCTTATCAGTCGCTCATTAGACGTTGACCTGAACACATCTCTGCAATTAAAGCGTCATTTGAAGAAAATTATGGATACAACACCTGAAGAAGCGCTCAAGTCGTTGCCCTGTTGCAAGAAGGGTTGAACCAGCGAGAAGTCGCTCGTCGTTTGAATATGAGTCAGTCCGCTGTCTCGAGAGTATACAGAAGGTTTCAAGAGACTGGTGCCTTCACTCGGAGGCCTAATACCAGCCGACGCCGGTGCACCTCGGAGCGTGACGACCGGTTTTTGGTCTCGACCTCTCTCGAAATCGACACCTTACCGGCGTAGATGTGCAGCAGGAGCTACGTCAAGTTCGCGGGGTGACTGTCAGTCAGTGGACAGTTAGAAGAAGGTTGAAAGAAGCTAACCTTACTCCGAAAAGACCCGCTACAGGCCCGAAGTTGACCACAGCTCATCGTCAAGCACGCCTTCACTTTGCTCGAGAACATTTGGATTGGAGCATAGAGCAATGGCAGTCAGTCCTGTTCACAGATGAGACGAGGATGTGTCTCCATGGCAGCGACAGGAGAGGTCGGGTATACCGTCGTCCCGGTGAACGGTTTTCACAGTGCTGCTTTGTGGAAACCGTTGCATATGGTGGCGGATCTTGCATGATGTGGGCTGGAATTTCCTTAGAAGCAAAACGGACCTTGTTTTCGTTCCTGGGGGAGGCCGGGGAGGAGGTCTGACCAGTGATCGTTACATTGAAAATGTTCTACTGGATCAAGTTGTCCCTTCAAGGCTTTATTGGGGAAAATTTCATCTTGATGCATGACAATGCCCGATGTCACACTGCTCGGGCCACACGTGATTTCCTGAACGAAGTTGGAATTCACACTATGCATTGGCCAGCGCTCAGCCCCGATTTAAAACCCATTGAGCACAAATTAGGACGAGCTCAAAAGGAAAGTTAGAGCGAGGAATCCAGCTCCGACAAACATCAATGAGCTCAAGACTGCGTTGGTAGAAGAGTGGGGTCGAATACCACAATCATCCATTAAAAAGTTGATAAGGTCGATGAAGAATCGCATGAGAGCAGTGATCAGAGCTAGAGGAGGGAATACCAAATATTGACACGAATAATTTTTTTATCTTACGCACATTTTGTTTCATTTAAACACAATAACCCCATACTGTGAAATTGTATGAATTTTCAACATTTTTTACATTATCATTAGCATTAACCTTTTTTACTAAACTACTGAATCGATTTTCATGCAACTTACACCATTTTAAAGCTCAATTACTAGCTTTAATTATGTAAAACATTTTATAGAGGTATACTAAGGCATTTTTTAGTTATATCACTTGTTATGCGTACTTGAGGCTTGAGTGATTTACTTGCACGCGAGTATGTTAGTTATTGTTTATCTAAGGAATGGATGCAATGTACTTACATGGATGTGGAAAAACTACTAAGTGTGATCCGTCAACACGATATCATCATCATTACAGCCTAACATGTCCACTGCTGAACAAATACTCTCCTTCCACGCGGGCCTAGCCCTAGCAGTTGACATCCATCTGCTACCCGCCACTATAACCAGGTAATCCGTCCATCTGGTTGGGGGTCGGCCTACGCTTCGTTTTCCGTTACGTGGACGCCACTCGTGAACTTTTCCGCCCCATCGACCTTTGGACATATTTGAAAAAATTTCTATGACATTTCGACTTTTGTTGTCTCAGTTTTAAGCTTTAATGTGGCGCACTTTTAGAAGTTGATATGTCGATAATAGTAATGATAATTTAAGCTATTGAGATGTGATTAATGCCATTATTAGTATATATCTGAACCCAGCCAACATCACAATTTATTGACTAATCGCGTTTAGTCCATAAATTTAATGTTAAAAATTTATGAACTTTAAACACTTTCGTTTTGAGTCAGTAATTCATGTATCTTGAATAAAACGACGTAAACAAAAATCTCACAATCAGCTAAATTGGCGTATGGTGGACACATAGACGCGAACTTGAAAAAAACCCTAGTAAAGGCCTATTTCAAAATATAACAAAACTAGTAAAACTACTGTCTTCAAGGTTGCGTAGTCCAAAATTCCGAAGTTACACACAAATTAGTCACGTGGTACGTAATAAGTAAGCCCGTAACAGTGTGTGAGTAACTCTTCACAGATAACTCACTGATAAGGGCCTGTTTGTTCTGTTTAGCAACATGTGTGTGCAACGAAGGGCAAACGAGCACTTGTACCTTTGTAAGATTCATCCCAGATTTTTTACATTGAAACTGGGGTAAAATTGAGCGTACAATATGAAATGAAATCGTGCGGCTGGATGTAGGATGGGTGTGATGTATAATGCCTGGTTTACACTATTAGATATACTTTTCCCAGATTTTTATATGAAAATCATAGACAAATTAAGCGCTAATATCATACCATTTAAAAAAAACAATTAATTTTGTGATTTCAATATTTCCAAATTACGGGTCTTTCGAATAAAGCAATATTTGGTTATAGTTATTGTAATTCTTTACGCAATAACTAAGTCGTGTTAACTGTCGCTTGTGATACGCCACACTGTATTTGCTAATTTGTGTCTGTTAGGTTCTTACATCTGGAGATAATTGGTAATATAAATTAAAGTCACTGGTAAGAAAGATATAACTATATTGTCAAATAACTAATACACTAGAATGGTAAAATGGTAATGAATGAATGGTAGGAGCACGCGCGATTTATGGTGATCGGTCGTGTGCTTGGTAGCAACTTCTGGTAACGAAGTCCGAGTATAAACTAACCTAAAGATATTAAATCATGTTTGAACAATTATAAAATGCTGACAATTTCAACCGTACAGTGTCGTTCAAGGATCTATGAGTTCTTCGTTTTCCTTCAATGGGATAAACGGTATAGAGGCTCCTTCAATGGGATAAACAGTATAGATCCAATTTTGCAATTATTAAATAATTTAGTTTATGAGACAACGTGCCACTAAATGGCACATGCACGGTATTATTAATATCAGGTCTTCCAACATAGAATCGGGAGATTGGGCTGTAAACTACTCAGTGTGTAGTAGCCGGGGAAATGTTTAAAGATACTTTTGAATCGTCGAAATATAATATGTGTTTTATTAAATTAAATGGTAACGTGACTTCCGAAGTACGGCGGGAATATTTAACGTGACTGATCTGGCGACCGACCAATAATATAGTTATATAGGTGACTTATGACTTATTTGCCAGACGAAGTACGCTTAAAATGTGCCCCTACTCTACACTAGCGTGATCGTCAAACACGCTAGCGGCAACGCCATCGAGCCTCAAGCCATCCCTAAGCATTCATTGCCAAAATTGAAAAGGGTCCAATGGGTTGTATGTAGGTTGTACCACAGTATTTCGTCTATACGTACCTATATGCATTAAATACTAAAAAGAAATGAATCATTTTTCTTTTATTTCTGCCCTTTTTTGTTTGAGATTAATTCATGATTTATACCACAATGCTTTATTTAGCGAAGCATTTATATCAACAAGGTGTGGCGTTATCATCAAGATAATACGAATTGAGGCCGCAAGGGCCACTATAACGCTGCTAAATTATAAAGTTCTAAATCTTAATTGTAGTAGTCATTGTTGATAATAATAGTAGAGAACCATTTCATTTGTCTAGATTATGCTAACATCATGGAGTTTTTAAACTAAATAGGTCTTATTAGTTTGTAACAACATGACATCATCTTGTGGTATTGATAAATGGTTTGTAACAAACCTAATACCATTATCTATGGTCTAATTCCATAGTGTAGACTAGGTACTGTAGCAGTGATTCATTAATTGCATGCTCGTTACTCATAGTTTGTGTAATTGATTTTGTTGAATGAAACAAGCTTTAATTTATTAAAATTACTATTATACAAAGTCGATCTTTTATAATATTTTTTAAATAGAATAAAGTTACAAGTTTGTGATTCATCTTTGAAATTGTCTGCATATGAAATGTTTATTCGTTTTCTTGTCACAAACATTGATTAAGATTTTAATTAATTAACTTAGTATTAATATTTAAATGGTATACATCAATACTTACGATTTTGAAGGCCTTAACCACAATAGTAGCTATCGTCTGCACTGACACCATTTTGAACGTATTTAGATATGGTTGTGTATAAAAAAAAGTATACAAGATTTCACTTTTACTCCAAATAAATTACTTATTGTTCTTTTTGACACAATCACTCTTTTGTCTTTGTCTGTTTTTGTCAACAGTCGTTTCGCCACTGGATAACTTTGGTTATCGCTATGTGTAGTTTTTTATCACTGCTATCTTATCGTTTCAGCGAATTAGTAGGACAGGTACCGATGTCAAGTGTTCAATATGACAAAGCCACTTTGGATTTTAAGACTTTCCAAATAAAGTTCATTTTATAAAAATTCAAATCGAATATGTAGTAAATTATAGATTATATTTAGCTATTCTCAATACCTATAGATTGAGCTGGTACATTTTTATTATTTCGGTAAGAGATGGACCAACGACTCGAATGAAGACTAAAGACCAGGATTTTATACCTTTTAGTGTTAAAAAGATATTTTTTATTATATACCATTGTTAGTTAAGGAAATTATTGTTTGTTAATGTTCTATTTTTTTGTCATTTTTGTGGTCCTTGCAGCTTAACCTTGAGATAAGCGTATTATATTATTTCTTCATAATACTGATATTAAATTAGCTGTTTTTGATCTAAAATTTCATCTTCGTATAAAGATAATTTAAATGTTATTACTCAAAATCTATCATTGGCCGTTTCGCTGGATGAACAAAAATAATACGCACTTTTGTCGTTTACGTCTATGTCGTTAAAATCATATTTGTTTTCACTGAATTCTACATTTCTATTTAGGGCTGTCAAAAAATGTTATACTAAAGACATATATTCTAATTTTTATGAGAACTTAGAAGGTGCACGATGCACTAGCGGATAGCGCGTTCGGGTAATAACCGTGCAGCGAAAACAAATATCGTAACCAAATAAATATATCTCGATTTACACCGTAAGAAAAGTGTTAAGCTCTTAAATAAACAAACTAGATACACAATCTCACGTAAAGCGTCCGCGGCAATACTGCCCATCGCGTCGGTTGGGCAGAATTTTCATACAAGTTCACTTGTCATAGTGACTTAGTAGTGTGCTCATCCTTTTTGATTTTGTACCCTTAACTAAACAGATCGTCCATTAAGGGTAGCGTAGTCTAGATAAGGTTATGACAAACATGAGTTATCAATTAATTTGTATTCAAAACAAATAATACTGTCCAATTCCAAAGCCACGAAAAGATAAAAAAATACTCGAACCCCATGTTACATTTTATCAAAGCAATGACCCTAAGTATATTTAAAATTACTCCAAACGTCTCGGCTTTGTCACACAAGAGTCATTACAGGGCCACGCAATACGCTTTGTGGAATTGTCGCAAGTAACCGTTTACTGCTTTCACTCGCTCCTCTGCATCCGCAGGAAGCTGGTGGAAATCGCCAATGATATTAGCAATAATATTTGTTTATATTACATTCGTAGAGCGTCGGTGGCTCATTGGTGTGGACTGTTGACTTTCGATCTGGAGGGCACGGGTACAAATCCCGCCACGTCCTAATGTTTTTTCGAATTTCCGAAATTATATACGTTGCTCCAACGCTCTTACGAAGAAGGTAAACATCGTGAGGAAACTTGCTCTCGCCTACGAAGAAATTCAAAGGTTGTGCGTAATGTCGGTCAATCCACAATGGGCCTACATGGACTACTAAAGCCTATACACCCTATAAACGTGTAGGCTCGTGCCCCATGACGTAGGAATGGCTAGATGAGGCAGGTCTATCCATACAAATATCGAGCTTATTTTTTAGCAGCGTACTTCAGGTAGGCAAACCATTTGCACTAGTGAACTGAGTTTAAGTGGGTGAGACACAGTAGTGAGTAGTAGTATGATTGGCGAAAAGTTCACTTCAATAGGGTGTAGGTAAACAACTTGAACAGGGCACAGGAAAGGTTATTCCAGGCTCTGTTGTAAACTGTTGTATTTGTTCTTACAATACTATGATTCCAATTTAGACAAATATTTAGATCGAGAACTTGGAGACCCTGGCTTATGCCGACTACTTAAGTTTGTTGAGTTTTGGCGTGGTTGCACACCATGTTACATATAGACAGTTTTATACATAAATTCAATAAGGACAATTCGAATGATTACCTTTTTTAATGTTTGTTCTTTTCTCTTGTCATAAAGTGTATCCAAGTAATAATGAAATGCAAAAAAATCAATTCAAACAAAATTCTTCTTTTCAGTAGGCTCTGCAAAAGAAATCAAATTGTCATTTATAACTTCCATCATTAATCTTCCAGGAACTAGGGCTGGACATCACCGACGAACAAATCGCCGAGCTTGAAGGCGCAATCCACGACATCGACTTCGCATGCGCCGCCGAGCACGAGAAGCGCGTGCGCCACGACGTAATGGCGCACGTGCACGCACTGGCGCAGCGTTGTCCTCGCGCCGCGCCAATTATACACCTCGGCGCCACTTCGTGCTACGTCGGCGACAACACCGACTTGATCGTGCTGAGACACGGCCTGGATTTGCTACTGCCGCGACTGGCGGCCATTATTAGCAGACTCTCGCAATTCGCTGATGAATTTAAGTAAGTTATTTTGTTTTCGAAGACCATAGAAAATTTTAGCCTCACTGTCAAAAGATGTTGGACTGCATGACATAAACTTTACATGCGTATGTGTGTAAGCATGAATAGTCTGTGCACTATGTCGTAATGGCGCATGAGCATGCATTGGCGCAGCGTAGTCCTCATGATGTCAATCATACCTACACCTCGGCGCTATTTTATGCTATGTGGGTGACAACACCGACTTTATCGTGCTGAGACACTGCCTGGATTTGCTGCTGCCGTGACCGGCGGCCATTATTAGCAGACTCTCGCAATTCGGTGATGAATTTAAGTAAGTTGCATTTTGTTTTCGAATACCGTTGAAAATTTTAGCCTCACCGTCAAAACCACTGTCAAAAACACCGCCACGACGTATTGGCGCACGAGCTTGCATTGGCAGCGTTGTTCTCACGCCGCGCTAATTATTATCGTACTACGTCGACGACAGGACTGACTTGATCGTGCTGAGACACGGCCTGGTTTTGCTAGCAGACTCTTGCAATTCGCCGATGAGTTTTAGCAAGTTGCAATTGATTTTTAGATTAGTGTTTTCGAAGCTTTGGTAAATGTAAGCCGCAAGTTTTAAAGTGAATGTACTGTGTACACCATCATCATCATCAGTTCATTATGCGTCCCCACCGAGGGGCACGAGCCATCCGTAAGGCCTAATGCCTTAGTCATCCACGCGGGCCCAGTGTAAATTTGTTTTATGGTTTTTTTTTATTGTTATAAGTGTACAGGACGGTCTGGACGCTCACCTGATGGTAAGTGATACGCCAGACCATGACAGAGCGGCATTAAAGGAGACCAACAACTGATAGACAGCTACTATCCTCCATCAATGCCGCACTGCGCCCGTCACCCGAGACAATATATTTTAGGTCTCTTATTCCCGGTTATTTCACGGTCTCTTATTCCCGGTTAGATCGCAGTGTAGTGCTTTTGAAGTACGTGCAATTATAGTGCAGCGTTGAGATACACGGTTGAGTATAAGAAGCTCATGTGCCGCAACAGAAAAATAAACAATTCAATACTATTACCTAATTGATGAATATTTATTTAAATTTCAAAATATCCTGTACAGTTTACAACTGTCATACTACTAAGGTCGTGAGGCGTGTCACGGTGTGTAATTGAGAGCACGACCAGTGGCCATTGTTTGTTTTTAATATCTTCATTAATATTCTGTTAGCGTATTCAATACACACATTACAAAACTAAAAATCTTGGCACCTAGATACTACTCGTAGGTTTAATAATAATAATAATTTATTTCCATCTAAAAGATAACAATGATCTATGTGGTTAGTATGCCTTATTATTAAGTTAGTACAAGAAACTAAATAAAAAACACAAACAAAAAAATACAGAAACAAAAACATACAGAGAAATCACTAAGCTAATGGTATGGCACTGGTCAGCCCAATATTTTTTGAAAATGCCCGATAATAGGGGAGTCGTATCTCTCCGTCACGGTCCTCAGGATACTATTGGTGCTGGACCGTACCCTATCCAGCAACGAGGCAGTTTTTCTTTCGAATGACAGCAAAAAAGCCATCAGTATGTGAATGAGCAAACATTTCCGAAGCACTGCAATAACTCGGCAGCCCCAACAGTGCCCTGAAGCCGTTATTGTATTGGATACGCAAGACATTTAACGATCTTTTCGTGTAACTGGTCCACAGGTTACTGGTGTAAAGATTCTGACAGTACGCTTTAAACAAGGTAATTTTTACTTGATCCGAGCAGCGAGCAAATGTGCGGGCCAAGGGAATTAAGTATTCATTGAAAGGTTTACAACTCCAAGAAGTTTACCAGCATTTCTTAAAACATACATATAAATTTATATATTTTTGTAACAGAAAAGGCGAAGTCATATTATTACAATACTGTTTTAAGAGATGGCGGTGACGCCCCTGAGCCGGGGCAAAATTGTAAAACTTACACTTAACTCGTTTACACGATGTTCATCTATGTGCGTCAATTCTGTATATTTGATGTATGAGCATTGAAGACAACAAGGCGTTTTGTCTGTCTTGTATGCGTGTCTTATTCTATAGTAGGTGGACAGTTTTGGCACAGCTGCCATTTAATTCCCTACATCCTAATAAAATACATTCAAAGGATGTTAAAAAATAAGCCATGCTAATATAACATATCTTAACTGGTTAAAAAAATGGAATTTTCTTGGAGCAAAAATCTCATAGCTTAAATACTAAACTTATGTAGGAGATATTTGACGGTGGAATTATATATCTTTACAGATCTGTGCCGATCCTTGGCTTCACGCATCTACAGCCAGCACAGCTGACAACAGTTGGGAAGCGAGCCTCATTGTGGCTCAGTGATCTGCTGATGGACGAGCGAGCCCTCTCCCGAGCTAGAGAGGACCTGCGCTTCCGCGGCGTCAAGGGCACGACTGGCACTCAGGCATCTTTCTTACAACTCTTCAAAGGAAACGGTGAAAAAGTTAAAGCCCTTGACCAAAGAGTCGCTGAACTCGCCGGTTTTGACAAACGCTACTTAGTTACCGGCCAAACCTACTCCAGGAAAGTGGATTTGGAGGTGGTTTCTGCTTTATCAGGACTCGGTGCGACGGTACACAAAATGTGTTCCGACATCCGTTTGCTGGCCTCACGTAAGGAATTAGAAGAGCCATTTGAGGCATCCCAAATTGGCTCAAGTGCTATGCCTTACAAGAGAAACCCGATGAGATCCGAGCGCTGCTGCGCACTCGCTCGTCATCTGATCACTTTGCAAGCAAACGCAGCTAACACTCACGCAGTTCAATGGCTAGAACGCACCCTCGATGACTCCGCAAATCGCCGAATTACTCTTGCCGAAGCTTTCTTAACCGCGGATGCTACTTTGCTGACGTTGCTCAACATATGTCAGGGCTTGGTGGTCTACCCAAAAGTGATTGCTCGCCACATTGCTCAGGAGTTGCCATTCATGGCTACAGAAAATATTATTATGGCAATGGTTCAAGCTGGAGGTGACCGTCAAGTGTGCCATGAGAAGATAAGAGTTCTGTCCCACGAAGCTGGAGCCCAAGTCAAGCAACATGGAAAAGACAACGACCTTATAGCTCGGGTTAAGAGTGACCCTTACTTTGCACCCATTATTTCTCAACTGGACAAAATCTTGGACGCTACTACCTTTATAGGTAGAGCGCCTGAGCAAGTAACCGAATTTATTCAAGAAGAGGTTGTCCCTGTGCTTTCTAAATACGAGAATGCTTTGTCCGAAGTAGAGAAACCAGTGGCTTTAAATATTTAAAATATTGGAATATTTTCTTTATTAGTATGTTGATCAAAATTGAAACACCATTGTTTTTTTTAATAAAATGATATATTTACAATTACAGCGTATCAATTCTATATTAATTTATAAAGATACAAAATGACTGCATTATTATACAAAAAACGTAACACACTAATGAACTAGGCAGTGGTAACTTAGATTCAACCGATGAATTAATGGATGGTAATGCTTCGCAAAATAAAAGCTGTGAATGAGTAATAAATAACTACAAAATAACATTAACAAAAACCGAACAAATAAATAAGCATCTAAAATTAACATCAATTGTTTCAAGTAAAATTATGAGAACGATACATGTGGTCACATTTTAATGGCACGATACAATTAATTCCTATTTAGAGAGTATTTGTAAGAAGCGTATCACCTTGGCAAGCTGGTCCCTGGCTGGGCCAATTACACGCGCCCAAAGTCTCGTCAAAGCTTAACTGGACAGGGCAGTTAAAAACGTGAAGAGTAAATCTTTGTTTGGTACAGTCCCACCTGCAAGCGTAGAATTTGTTACATTGTTTCGGGTGACGGAACAAACCGGCTCTTTGACAATCTACAGATCCCTGCAATGTTTCGTCCCTACTTCTCCAACCTCCTGGACCGTATCTATCGAAAGCCTGAGAATCTGCTGTCAAAGCTTCTGATGCTACTTGCTTGACAACAACAGTTGGTGCTACTTCCTCGTTCAACAAAACAGTTCTGTACGTAGGTGCAACCGTGACAGCCTTTACTCTTGGTCTTATCCTAATGACTTTCTCCGTAGTCGAAGAGACAGCTGGGGTACTCGATACGTAATTTTCAGAATAAATTTCTTTACTCTTTGATCTAACCGATTCGTAAGCATCTTGTTCTTGTAGGTCTTGGTAATAAGAGTCGTCGGGAACAATAATAGGGTTAAATGTAGATGTTACTATTGGAGCTACAGTGACAGCCTTGAGTGCTGGTGTACGCAGTCTTGCTGACTTTTGTTGCCATTCATTGTCACCGATATCGCCACGACTATAATCATTGTCGTTACTGTAATCATCGAAATCTTGTTCAAGTTGAACATTTGGTCTCCTACCTTTCAATACCAGTACTGGAGATTGGCAACTACATACAGCTCCTAATTTTCTAACAAGCAACGGATTAAAATCGTTTATTTTAGTCACAACCGCAACCTTAGGTTTTGTTCTTCTGATAGGAACAGGAGATGGCGTCACATCAACGAATTCTTGTTGGAAAGCCGTTGTTGTACCTTGTGGAAAAGCGGAATAAGTTTCACTGCTGACCACAATAGGTTGTGATGTCGTATAAGTCACTGGTGAAACGAGGCCAGCGTCAGGTCCTACGGTTCCAAAACCAAGCTGATGGGACTTGGCTGTTTCAACAACAATGTTCTGCTTTCTAGGTGCCGTGGTCTGGTATGTAGTAACGGATTCAAGTCGATTATATTTTGATTTATCTGTCTCGGCGTTTTTATATCTAAAACTTTCAAAATTAACATTATCATTTTGGCCTAATGGCGGTAAATATTCAGGCGCCTTGTATTGTGTGGTTGATTCTACATATTTGTAAGCAGGTGCACTTGTGGACTTAACCAAAGGTCTGTATGTCGTTGACACTACAGGTGCTGATGTCGTGTAAGTAACAGGGGAGACAAGCCCAGCGTCTGGACCCACTGTACCAAACCCAAGTAAATGTGACTTCGCAGTCTCAACCACTATATTTTGCTTTCGTTGAACAGGAGCATAAGAAGATGATACAACTTCAGGAGTGACATATTCCTGGTAAGGATTATATTGAATTTTGGAATCATAAGAACCTTCGTAGTTGTGGTTGAAGCCAAAACTTTCAAAGTTCACTATTTTCGAGTTATTTTCTTCCTGTGGCGGTAGGTAGTCAGGCGCCTTGTACTGTGTTGTGGATTCAACATATTTGTAAGTCGGCGGCCTAGTCGATTTTACTTTAGGTTTAGCAGTTGTCGATGGGGGCAAATATGAATTATCGACTTTATATTTAACTTCGGAAATGGGTGGTAGATACTCACGCGTTGAAGACACGGTAGAGTATGTCGAAGGCGTGTAAGTTGATGACACGTAAGGTGTTTCAGTTGAAACCACCGGCGGTAAGTATTCTTCAGCTTTGTAACCTACTTGAATTTCTGGTGATTGATAAGCATTCACTTGTTTGTACTTTGTTACAACCTTAGTGCCAGGGAACGTCGAAAGGTGTACGGACTCCTTGGGCTGTGATACATAAGATGTACTATAAGACACTTGTTGCGCTGGAATTTGAGGGACTGCATCATATTGTTGTGAATATTCCGAAGATTTGTAATCATTTTGATCTAATGTTTGGTGAATAACTGAGCTTTGATGTTGGACAATAGGTGTTGAGGGAGTCGATGCTTCTGAATAAGATTGCTGATAAACAGTCTTAGGCGGTATGTACTCGGGAGCTTTGAATATCTCTTGCCTTGGAGCTTCATAATCAGCGTAGTGTTCTTCATAGGCAAGGGTTGATGGAGACGTTGAGACAAAAACAATATCCTTTTGTGGTTGTGCCTGCACGTTCGCCTGGTGATATATTTGGTGTGATACCAAATTAGCATCTGAATAAGATTTTACTGTTTTATAACTATCGTCGTTCCGTTGGATTTCCGGCTGGCTATACGAATATCCTTCTTGGCTAAACTGAACATTTTGTTGGGAATAAGATTGCTCATTGTTTGATTGGTATTGAACAGGTTGGCTAACATGAGTGACCTCGTGTTGGTGAACAATTGGACTGTACGATTGAGTGTAAACAGCAGCTGTGGGGCTCACAAATGTCGCTGGTGTTACATTTTCTGTATACTTTATAAGAGGATTTTCGTAAACTGAAACTGATGGTTGTTGAACGAATTCTATTTTAGGCGCAACAGTAGAAGAAATAGGCGCAAGGTTTTGGGCTTCTACTTTATGGATTGTTTGATGACTGTATGATTGTGGTTGGTAAGTTGAAGTTACAATCGGTGCAGGGGTAGTATATTGGACAAATGTTTTGGGTGCCTCCTCGTATTTTACAACAGGCTTCTGGTACGCATAACCAGCGTCTTGGGAATATGATTGCACTTTGCTGGCTTCCACTTTATGCAAAGTTTGATGGCTAATCACTTGCGGTTGGTATGTAGATACGACAGGCTGTATTGGAATAGCAGGTTGGGGAGTAGTATACTGGATGACTGTTTGGGGTTGTTCGTAAGATTGAGTTTGTTCAAAAGACGAGGAGCCAACACTGACGGATGGAGTATAAACCTTGTTCTCTACTGCTGAATGAATTGTCTGATGGCTATAAGACTGTGGTTTGTAGGTGGATTGTACAAAAGTAACTGGTGTTACTTTCTGAGTATACTTCAAAATAGGATTTTCATATACTGATACACCAGGCTGTTGGTATGATACATCAATGTGGGGGCTTGGTGTAGATGACACCGCAACGACTTTAGGTTGTTCAAAATGAACTGTCTGGTGACTGTAAACTTGGGGTTTGTATGTGCTAGAAACAACAGGAGTGGGGGTAGAGTATTCGAAGACGTTTTGAGATCCTTCATGGAATGATATGTCGGGCTTTTTGTATCCATATCCAGAATTTAAGTTTTGTGACTCAATTTTACTAGCATCAACCTTATGAAGTGTCTGATGGCTGATTACTTGAGGTTGGTACGTTGATGATACCACGGCAGGCTGAGCAGTCGTGTACTGAACAAATGCTTTTGGTTGTTCATATAAAATATCAGATTTAGAATAATCTTCCGGAGCATAAGCTTGGTTGGTTTCTATCTTGTGAATAGTTTGATGACTAAATGACTGAGGTATTGAGGACACAGTAGGTTGAACATAAGAGTTGACCGATGGCCCGGTAGTATAAGCTACTATTTTCTTAAAAGGTTCCTCGCTTACAGGCACAGGTGTGGAGTATTCAAAACCCACTGATTCAACCTTATGCAGCGTTTGCTGGCTATGACTAAAGCCTTGAGGCCTGTAAGTTGACACGGAGACAACCGGTGCTGGAGTTGTGTAGGTAACGCCATCTTCAAACTTTACAGTCGGTTTCGAGTATTGGTACCCAGATGAATCTGACTTAGATTCTGATGACTGACTAGAAGAGTACGAATAGTCTTTGCTCTCCAGATTATTTTCGCCTTGGTTATAAATTTCAACTTGAGGTGTCACGTATTGATGCTGTACTGTTACAATCGCTGGTTTGACATAGGTCACGGTTGGTTGTGAAATTCCAAAATAATTGTTTCACACTCGTCTTCGGGGGTTCAGGTACAAAAGTAGTCTTGTATGTAGTTGTAGGTAAAGCTGTCGTGACAGCAAAGGGAGTCGCTGTAGTAGGAACTCCGGATGATGTCGGAGTAGTCACAAATCCGTATCCATCTAAGTTATTGCCATCAGTTCCCACGTGGTGAATAGACACGGCTGGTTGTGAGATGTAAGATACGTGAGCAGGGTGAACAGCAGCCCCATGATTGATGGATGAAACAAAGTTGTATCCATTAGCGTTCACTCGATTTACTTGATCTGCGTAGTCAGCATCAACAAGAGTCGTTTTACCGACCAAACCTACGTTTATTGCACCGGCTGTCAAAGTATGCGACGAACCTGTGTATGCTTTGGAATCACTCAAGTAGTTGCCGGAGTTAGCCGTGCTGTAAGTGCCCTGGTAAACATTAGCTCCATTGCTAGAGAAACTGTCGCCGCTATTGTATGTTCCAATGTGACCATCAGTTCTGTAAACTCCAGCTACGTACTTTCCTGAATTATCTTGATTGTATGAACCGGAATAAGCTGCATTATATGCTCCAGAGTTATACGATCCTGACTCGACTTTGTAGGACTCGGCATTGTACGCACCAGAATTAACACTATTAAAAGAATTATCTTTGTACAACCCTCCGTTATCGCTAACGTAACTACCAGCATTGTATGACCCTGAATTACCAGCACTGTAAGCATTAGAGTTGTAACCATTGTTTGCATTAGCTTCGACGTAAGCTCCTGAATTATCGTGTTCGTACTGACCATTATTGTTTTGCTCATATTTACCAGCGTAACCGCTTTGAGATGATCCAGAATACCTATTGTAGTCATAGTAATCGCTCGACTGTTTGTATCCAGTATTATCATGAACATAAGGAACGGCTGGCGAATCTTCATGCCTGTAGGGTTCCGCGTAATCTCCCGAAGGATCGTGAACGTATGCTCCAGAATTGTTACTATCATCGTAATTTTCCACTCTTTGATATTGGAAGCCTTTATTAGCACTGCTAGAGGAATAAGAACCACTGTAATCATTGTGACCGCTTTGCAAGGAAGACTGAACCAGATTTTGGGCTTTGCCATAAGATTTAAGGTTAGGTTTTGATGGAAGTCTGTAATCATCTAATATGATAGAGCCACTTGTATATTTCTCTTCATTGTTATAATTCGTGGGTTGAACCAGACCTACATTGGCTTGAGAAATACCAGCATTATCTACTTGGTAAGCTAAACCATTGTTTTGTATATGTTCGGATCCGATACCTTGAGCACTTAAGCGTGCTCCGTTGGCAAGTTCTTGAGAAGCAATGAAGTTGGAGTCGAGCGCATCATTCGCGTTAAGGAATCCGCTTTGAATACCAACGAGATTATTCAAAGAAGCACCAGATACCAGACTCTGGTGAGCGGCAACGTTGATTGAGTCAGCTGTTTGTCCATGGAATCCAGCAACTCCTGAAAAATAATATTTACCTTGTAGGTATTGCATACATATTATTAAATAAATAGGTATATATCTTTATGCATATCTATGAAGCTTATATAATACCTAATATAATTGCGAGACCAAATGCAGTTTGGTGGGTGTTAAATATTATGAATTCCATCAGTTTTAAACTCCCCGTCTCCTAACCCTCTACCACTTAATTTATTATTATCTTTTTCAATCTATCACAGTCCATTGCTAGAAATATGTTTCCCTTATTTTCTGGGTACAGTGGTTGAGACGTCACATCTGCTATTATACCAAAGGTTCCGGGTTCGATCCTCTACAGTGGCTAGATGCTTTGTTTGGGGCTACATGGTACTGCGTAAATGTCTGTAAATATTTTTATAATTATTTATTTATTTCATTATCAGCACAAAATTGGCCGACTTCACACACAACCTTTGAATCTCTTCGCAGGCGTGCGCAGGTTTCATCGTAATGTTTTACTTTACCGTAAGAGCATCGGATAAACGTACATATAATTTCGAAAATTCGAAAATACTTTGGTACGTGGCGGGATTTGAACCTGCGCCCTTCAAATCGGAAGGTAACAGTCCACACCAATAAGCCACCAGCGTTCAATTCTTCTGCTCCAAATATCCCGGTCCTCTGCTTTTGTCATTCAGCCTACACGAGCGACTTTCGTAAATCGGGCCAACCTTATGATTACTCCAATCAAATGCACCAAGATTAGGACCCTTACCGCTAAGGGCAGCAGACGAGAAGCCGTGCACCTCTGCCTCGTATCTTGCAATGTTCCCGCAAGCGGGCACCAGCCACGGCCAGTCGCACTTGAGTCGCGCCGCGTCGAATCCTAACCCGAACGGGCAACGGAACTCGTAGGCCGTGAGGGGCGCTTTCCCATGGTCGAGACATGCAAAGAACCATCGACAGTTCTCGGGGTCGGCGTAGTACCCTGAAACGATTCGGTGATTATTAACAGACTTTTAAAAGAAGGGAGGTTCTCAATTCGTATCGTAGGTATATGCTTTTTTCTTGAGATATTAAATAATATATAATGTATCATTTGATTACGATGCAATTACTAGCTATGTAGAGCCACAGATCTGTTTATTTTGACTATTTTATGACCAATTTTTTTAAGTTCCTTTACTATGTGGGTATTACTATCATTATAATTCGTAATTAAATTTGCTCTATAAGCTCTTTTCAGAGGCAATGGTTTTAACAAAGTTTCGTCAATTACAACAAAAATAAATTTAAAGAGAAATGGTATCCAGAATGGTATTGCTTATGATCCATCGTCAGGGTGAATCCAAATATAGTAAACAGACGTGTCAAACCTATGCTATAAATGACCATGCTGGGCAGGCGGGCTACTGTTATAGTACCCATTTATAAAAGCCAGGATTTTAATAATAATAATATCTTTATTGCCACAATAAAATTACAATGTTTCTTATGGTAAGTACATACATTGAATTCAGTATTTATATACGGAAACAGGTGACAACTGTTGCCCGTGGTAGGAAAACCTGAGTTACAGGCAACAGGGCCCCACTTAAATTTAGTTAATGAAAGAGTGATGCAACCAGCGGAAATGTAGGTGCGGTGATTTTATGTTCGTATATGTTATCACAATATGGAATCTAGAAAAAACTGGATAGACTTACCTTCATGTTCAGGACATATGAACCTAGTTTGAGGCACTGGAGCTATTTCCGAAGATCCGGGGCAGGCTTGCGAGTGCGGTAAACTGCCGGGCCACACACATACCTCGTACCGAGAATCGAAGGCCAGACCAGCTGGACAGTCAAATTCGAATACCTGGAAAGAACGTCTTTGAAATTAAGAAATCATAAAAGCAATTTCTATTGCATTTTTAGACACCTGATAAACATACACACTTTAATTTTAATTATTTATTAATATGTATATGATTTGCTACTTTCATATAGGGCTCAATACTGAGACCAGTAGCCTTGGTTTAAGAAATCTACATAACATTTGCCGAATAACATTTAAGACCCAAGTCCCAACTTAACGGCAGGATCCAGTCTGGTACCTTTTAATGATGAAAGTATTTAGGGAACGGTATGAATAATTTAATAACTTTATTCTTTAGCATCAGAACTTTAAATTAAAGTCAAAAGACTACTCACAGTGTATTCTGGGGAGAGCTGATCGAACTTCACACAGCGATAGAATCTTGCGCAAGACCGAGGATGCACGAAGTAGCCTTGTCTGGAGCAAGTGAATTCCGTCCTCGTATCCTAGAATTAAATGATAATTTGTTACCGACGCAGTTGTGCTGAAGAAGAAGAGTAGAGAGTGCAGACTCAAAACCACGGTAGATCTGCGTCGTGGTGTCTTCATCACCATGCCTAATGCTGAGCGGGTAAAGGTAAGTTTTTAAATTTAAGGAATTCTTGTATGAAATAACTATTTCTTCCTTTCTTTATTTTTAGTTTAACAAATAATCATCTAGATTCAAAGTTAACTTTTACCAATTTTAAGACAATTGGCAATTATCTCGAGAGCTTTAATATCGCAAACTGTTCTAAAATGTATTTTCCTGACTGTGACTTTTCACAGGTTTGTGTATGACGTATTATATATATAATAGTATATAGAAGTTCATTTTCAGTTTCTCACCTCTCTGATGGAGTGAATGACACCGTCAGAGTCTACCACCTGCGTGATGCGGTAAGGGGAAACCTGGAGTGCGTCAAGGGCGCGTCCGTGCCCGGGTGCTGACAGGATCTCGTGCTCCAATGACCTGCACGTGTTAAAACCAAACAAATTAGGTCAACATTTTTTTATGTTACCAAGTGTAAAGAACAGTCATGACCTCACCTAATGGTAAGTTATACGCCTGACCATGACGTTGCGGCTTTAATGGAGGCCAACAACTGACAGACAATTATTGTTCTTCATCAACGCCGCACTGCGCCTGACACTCTTAATTTCACTAGCTATAGTTCCCCTTATCCCGAAACACGAGCAAAATACTTCTATTTTACGGGACGATATCTGGCACTGCAGTGGTACCTACCTAGACGACTGAGTACCGAGTCTACCACCTAGTAAATTCCGAATTGATAACAATAGTTCGAATCATCATTAGCTCATAACGATCCACTGCAGTGACAAGGCCTACCGACATTGCTATGTATGTAAAAATAAATAAATAAATATCCACTGACATTCACACAGCGCCATTTAGCCGCAAGTTAAGTCTGTTTTATGGGTACTAAACAACGGATAAACATACTTTTCTTTGTAAATACATACGTATTATATTAAAAAAAACACCCAGACCATTACAAACAGACATGTTCATGCACACAAATGTTTGTACTGCCCGGGGATCGAACCCGGCACCCTTGGTGTTGAAGATGACGTCTCAATCGCAACACCAAATGGGTCGTCGTATGTATGTAGCTATGGGGAAATTAAGCCATAACCCACCACGTGGGCCCAATGCAGATTAGTCTTCGACTACTATCATAATAGTAGCTGAGACCGACGGCGTAACGTGCGTGTGTTACAGCCTAACCTAAAAATTTATACAACGAACCTAAGAGCTTAAGGGCTTCCAGAGTGGGAAGGGAAGGAAGGAACTTAGGGCGTTGCGGTGAGGACTAGGTGAACTAGTATTAGGGAAAAGAGGAGCCAGGCAACACGCCGGTTACACGAATAGGGTCTGAATGAACCTACGGGGAATCGCGACGATGGCCCCTGCCGGCGAGGCCGAACCTCGGTTGTCGGTTTATTGTTATTTATGGACCTAATCAAAGGCCTGTGTCCTACAATGAAATATAATAAGCTGATGGCAATCCACCGAACTTGAATATATATATTTTTTAATATATTCAAGTTCACCGACGAACTTGAATATTATTTTTTTGTATATAAGATTTTACGGTAAGGCTTGTGCTGTGCGGAAAGGCCTGTACCCTGAAGTGGGCTGATGATAAGGCTTACAAAAGTTTTAACCTACCTCAAGACAGCAGCCCTCGGCGCCCGACTCTGCTGGTTGAGGACCTTGGCGATAACTTGCTTCAGAGCTGGCGCACACGGGGTATCGGCGTCACGGTCCGCCTTGTGGAGTGCCAAACCAGCTAGACCTCGCACTCGGGCGTATTTGCCCTTTCACGTCCACTGAGGATGCGTCTTCAAAGGATATCCATGTTGTGTCCCTGGAAAAATAGCAAACCAATTTTAATTAATTGAAATCAGTTGTTTGGTAATCTTTAGGGGTAATCCTTGGTTAGCAATGAATTGAACTATAGTGCTAGAAACAGATAATTAGGTATTTGATATGTCTAGGACTGTTAAAAATCATTTGTCAAACTCTTGCTCCCGGAATTCAACAGACGAGGGTTAATACACTTAATAGACCTAAGTGAAACATTTGCCAAAATTAATTATTTGATATCGCAAACTGTTCTAAAGAGCGTCGGTGGCTCAATGGTGTGAACTGTTGCCTTCCGACCGGGAGGGCGTGTTTTCGAATTTTAGAAATTATATGTATGTACGTTATCCGACGCTCTTACGGTGAAGGAAGACATCGTGAGGAAACTGCGAAGAGATTCAAAGGTTGTGCGTGAAGTCGTCCAATCCGCACTGGGGCCGCGTGAACGACTAAGACCTAATCACCCTATACGGGTAGGCTTGTGGCGGGGACGTTTAATGAGCTGATGAAGATGATGAATTATTTGAAATCCTCAAAGCGCTATCTATCCCCTAATGAAACTACTAACCTAAACTAAGGGAGCTATTTAATGGATACTTAATTATCAATACATATACCTATTTAAAGTGCATATGAAACACTCAAACCAATAGGTATATAAATATGCGCGCATAGAAATGGTTTTCACTGTATGGTAGTATCGGACTTCGCAATCATTGCAGCAAAACGGTCGACAAGAAACCAAGGAAAACGGTTTTAAAAAAAAAAAGAAAATAAGTACACCTAGAAGAATTTAATTTGGATCCAAGTCACTCTCTATTAATCTAAGTATATACCTTATTAAAAAAAAAGGAATGCAAGCTTCATTTAAGTACACACACGAATCAATTAATTTTAAGATTTTAAGTATAAACGATGTATCAGTTACATGTAAATCCTTAAAAGGAGTATAAAAAGTTCTTACTAACAGTTAACTTAGCCCAAGGACTTTCCAAATGAAGATTACTTAGTATTACTAGCACGTAGCCACTGGCGTGAGTTATTGCAATCTTTACCAGATAAGGAGACGCAACTCGTCACATCTTGAGGTCGTGTTGGTAGTTTAAAGGTAAAAATAATTTAGGAGCTAGCTGTGGCTTATATTTTAAGCATTACAAAACGCGTTTATAGGCTTGAATCCCTAAAAACTATAAATATAATAATATATAAGACTATTAAAAGAATCGATTGGTAAAACAATACTTTTATTAAGACATTTGCATGTTGGTCCAAAATATTTTGCAAAGCTCTGTACACTGGCCGATTACCAAGTGTAGCTGTTTAGGCCTTCTGTGACCAACTAGGGCTTCTTCAAACTTCAGGGCTAGGAACCATCAGTGAAAGTATGATTTATTATCCTCCTAATAATTCAATTATACATTTCATCTATTTCACTAAAATATTTGATAAATGATTTCATTAAGTGTTTGATTGTTTCTCACCTTTCGATTCTTCCACATCCATGAGTGTTATTTAGGTTTTAGACATTTTACACATTTATTTAGGTAAGTACCTATATAAGAAATCTATTTATGTTTACCATAACCGAAACTTACTGGAAAGCATAAGGTGCTGACAAATCCTGGTCTCTTTCCAGCGTCCACCTGCCCTTTTGCAGCAGTCTACAGAGCTGTGCCTGGTCGATCTCCTTGGGTTCATCATCCACTGCTGGACTGCCTGGAGTACTGAGGGTCTTGTTCACCAGGGTGAACTGGCGCGCCGTAGCTGGTAGACTGATCACCACTTTTGATGCAGGCACGCCCAGACCTACCACCAGATCTACGACGGAATCCTGGAAGATAAATGCAAATAAGAAAAAAAATCCTTTGTTTTTATATTAGACTAGAAGTCTAGACATTTCATAATAATTATTAACTCATTTTTGAAAGAAAGAAAGGAAGAAAAACTATTTATTGACCTTTACAATAAAAATACATAGTCGAGAAAAAACATTACATATTACTACGCACGTATTTTTTAAAATAAAACTATAAACACAAAAAAAAAGGTCAAAGGGTTCCGTCTCAGCTTAAGCCATTGCGTTTTTAAACATTGTTTTGGTGTCAATAAAGATAATTCATTTACAAAGCGCCATCTTGGCCAAATTTAAGCAGGGAGCCTATAGTACCTACTCATTTTACAACTTACAAACGTGCGCATAATTATGTACTTAGATTTTGTAAATACATACTTAATAAATTAATAGAATAAGACCATCACAAAAGGAATGTGTGCATGAAATCCGTATAATCATGCCGTGTAAACACTCTTAAGGAATAACATTTAGCACAAACAAACTGTAATTAGCTGTTAGGATGTATCTCAATTGTAGTCTAGTGTGTTTACCTAAAATAAATAAAAACAACTTAAATGTACGGCACGGGGATCGAACTGATGTGATAGCTAACTTCTCACCCATTACACCATATATATACCTATCATATTACGTTATGCGACAAGTTATCAAAGCCTTAAATTACTAACTACTCCCCGTCAATCGAAGTATTGATTTTCAGGTACAAATTATGATTAAATCACTTCCCAGCTTCGCACATTCCGTAAGTCCCTTATTTAAATATTACTCAGTCACAAGAGTTATGATGAAATAGTAAATAACTACTTCGCTTAAATCATATACTCGCCATTGCTACCTTTTTATTACAACAACGTAACATACACAGATGTTTAAGAACAGGTAGTCCATATTAACTGGTAACACTCACAATTAACTCTTAGATAATGTTCGACACAACTCCATCAATGTAGCAACAAGTCAATCATTAGCTGCACAACGTGCACTAGTTTAATAAACGCTATATTACACGGCATATGTAAGTCAACATGTAATACAAATCAAATTAAAGCCTGCGTTAGTCGAGTAGGCAATGGCGCAAAATAATTACACACACATAACTTCAATGATCAGGCATTATGCAATGATATTATATACATACATGTATATATGAATAAATGATAAATAAATATCCACTGGCATTCACATAGTGCCATCTAGCGAAAAAATAAGGATTAGCCTGTAATATGGATACTAAACAACAGATAACCAAACATACTTATGTATTTCTTGTAAAATAAATACATGATATTACCGCATGATATAAATGTTTGTTCTTCTCGGAGATCAAACCCGGAACCCTTGGTGTAATAGCCGACGTCGCAACCATAAAGTACACCAGATGGGTCATCATATCATATGTATGTATCGTTTCATTAAACACAGATAAATGTTCATCATATCAGCTCATATACGTCCGCACTGAAGGGCACGAGCCTACCCATAAAGGGCGTATAGGGCCTTAGTCATCCACGCAGGCCCAGAGCGGATTGGCCGACTTCACGCACAACCTTTGAATTTCTTCGCAGGCGTGCACAGGTTTCCTCACGATTTTTCCTTCATAGTAAGAGCGTCGGATAAACATTCATATATTTCGTAAATTCTAAAATGACCTCTTTACGTCGCTAGATTTGAACCTGCACGCTCCAGATCGCAGGCAACAGTCGACACCAATGAGCTACCGACGCTCTTATCTGACTTATTTCATAAAAAAAATACACTACTTACATTTGCAAAATTCTATGATCCACTTGCTAATGTGTGACCTAGTAAGCGCAGCAAATTCCGACCGGCTATTCATTGCGCAATTGAAATGTACCTTGTTGCTTTTGAATTAAGATCGAAGATGTCTGAACCTGTTTCTGAGCTGAACTCGTTAGATTTTTCTCAACATCACCCGTTTACCTTCACTAGTGAGATCTAGACCCGTATTAAATGCTTACTGGAATGAGGGTTTCGTTAAAAGATTTGTTAAACTTGAATCATAACTGACTTCATGTGATGAATATATTATGTTCTAACTGTAGGCACATAAATTTATATTAACATTAATATGCATGGCTTGATTAATAGTAATGGCTTTGGTAAATGTGCCAATGTCAATGAATAAAGATTTAATGAACCCGTGAGAGCTTTTCAATGTCCCTAATATTCTTAAATAGCAATTTTACAAGTGGAATGCACTTATACGTTTATACAAAAAAGCCAAAAATAAAGGACGACGTCTTTTACTAAGTACGTTTTCTTTTATAAGTAAAAAATGCTCATGTGGATGACAAAATTTTGATTCGGAAATTTCTCAATTAACTTTCCCACGCTTTTGACGACGTGTTTAAAATTGGTCTTTCTGTATGCGTATGTAAGACTATCTCTGCCTGTTTAATAGATTGATGAATTTATTACTAAGTTTACTTAGATTTATTAAAAAAAAACATAATTATTTATGCTCGAAATGACCTATGCTTATTCTATTTAAGTAAGTGCTTTGTTTTAATATAAAAAGTTAACGCAAGAACAATCTGCTGGCACTATCAACCTCACTCACAACCAAACACACTCATGGTACAGTAATCCCTATAAAACAGATAGGATATAGGGATATCCTATCTATACCGGGGCCATAAGGGTATGATCCCGGTGTTAGGGGTGCCTATCAACAAATCATTATCTAATATGATTGAATAATTGGTTATTAGAGCGTCGGTGGTTCAATGGTGTGGACTGTCGCTCTTCTACCGGGAGGGCTTAGGTTCAAATTCCGACACGTACCAATGTGTTTAGAATTTTCGAAAAATATATGTACGTTATCCGACGCTCTTACGGTGAAGGAAAACATCGTGAGGAAACCTGCGCACGCCTGCGAAGCGATTCAAAGGTTGTGCGTGAAGTCGTCCAACCCGCACTGGGCCCGCGTGGACGACTAAGGCTTATACACCCGCGTACGTGTAGGCTCGTTCCCCTCGGTGGGGACATTTAATGAGCTGATGATGATGGTGATGCATTGGTTATTCTATATGATCATTTTGCATAAGTGATAATCACAGTTACATACACTGCAATGTAAATTATGCAATTGAAACTGTATCACCTTCTGATATTACATTTCATGACATAATGGTACTTAACAATAATCTAATACTGACTGACAAATTAAAGTTATCAGCGATAGGATCAATGTTAACGAACGAAAGTAAAGAGCTTTTGCATTTCAACTCTTAGTCTATTTATGATCTAGTTATTGGAACACATTAAGTCAGATAACTGACGTAATGATCTAGGTTATGAATTATTCGGTGCCTAATATCGATCATTTACTCACAGTCTATGTCTTATCTTATCTTATCTCTCTTAGGGATAAGATCAGAAATGATTTAATCCGTAAGAGAACTAAAGTTACCGACAGCCCGCCGGATCAGCAAGTTGAAGTGGCAGTGGGCTGGTCACGTATGTCGCAGAACCGATGGCCGTTGAAGCAGACGAGTTCTGGAGTGGAGACCGCGTCAAGACGCGGTCTCCAAGCTATCGCTTGCCAAGGCAAGCGTAGCGTAGAACGCCCTCCAGCCCGATAGACCGACGACTTGCGAAAGGTCGCTGGTGGAAGCTGGATGAGAAAAGTGGAGGTCCGGGATGTCTGGCGCAAAATGGGGGAGACTGAGAATCCAGCAGTGGACTGCGATAGGTTGAAGAGACTCTGTGAGTCACACTGCATTCTTTTTTAGTATAGTGTAACTTTTATAGTGTAGACATATTTTATGACAAATACTGTGTCGGTAACTTAAATAATGTTGAATTAATAAAAACTTCGTATACCTATGTGTGTATTAGATAAGTCGATGTACAGCTATCTATAGACGTGAATGGAAACTAATATAGACTAATAATTAATACCGGCGTTAGTTACATTTTTCATAAACGAATAGCTGTAACGATTTGGCATAGAATTGTCGAGGAAGTTGCTTAAAATTAAGTTCCTGTGATGTGGTTAAGTACCTACTTACCATAAATCTTGGTATCAAAATTAGCTCGTTCAAATTCTTTAAAATCGGAGCAAAGTTCGCAGGGATCATCTAGTTAGTTTTAAAGAAATACTTCTTTATAAATCTATTCCTACTGTTTCTTTTTTGAGTTATATAACTTATAATAATAATAAATTTCCACCGACCCAAGTTAAGCGTGAAGCCTGTATTATGGGTACTAAAAAACGGGTTAACAATTACTTATACACATTTTTTTGTAAATACATACATATTATACATAGAAAACACCCAGACCATTACAAACAGACATGTTCATGCACACAAATGTTTGAACCCGGAACTGCAACCTTTGGTGTTGCAGCCGACGTCTCAACCGCAACACCAAAAAGGTCGTCAATGCCTGGATGAATGAGAATTAGAGAAAAAAGTGAACTTCAAAAAGCTTACCGTGTTCATCATGTCCCAAAGCCCGCTCAATCGACTCGGGTGGTAGGTCATCTTCTTCATTGCACCCAGATCATGAGTCTGCACCATCATCAGGTCTACTTTCTTCACCAACACCCTCAGGTCATAGTACTTTGCCAGGAGTTCAGGGTTCGCTGGCAAAGCAAGGAACAGCGGGCCTCCCCCGGAAGAGCTAACGGCTTGTCTCGCATCTTCAACTGTCTCCATTATTTTCGTCTTGTTCAGAGTCTTATGAGCATCGTAAATCTCAAGACCTTGGACGTGTTTCGATTTTAACAGCGTACGCAGGTCCTGCAAAAGATAAATAACAGATAGTTAACTAAATGGGATAAATATTCGCAGTGAATAGTTTTATATCATTAAGCGGATTTTAAAGCCCAGTGAACATGAAATATGCGTTCAATAAATTATTGTAGCACTATTTATAAATGCTCATAGTTAAAGCATAAAACCTAAATATACGAGCTTTACTATGTTGCTTATATAGGATTCCGTCATTTTAAATAACGTACGTAAGTTCTTCGAAAACATGTAAGTTACACATTTACGAATGTGCAAATCGTTGAATGTGAACAAAAAATATCCAATAAGTGAGAAAAATATCTTCGCACTAAATATTTACAATCATACGAAGGAAGCACATATATATATATATATATATATAGATAGATATCCATTAACACCCGTTCGCCTCGCCTTACTTTATTTTGAGAGCGTTAATTGAACCGAAGATAAATGGTCATTTAGAAGTTCTTAAACTACTTCGTGATTTACGTGTACTTAGATGTCTAAAGACTAGTCGACATTGATAACGTCCACGCAGAGCCGCGGGCTAATCCTAAACCATAAACAAATGTTTAGCCTCGTGAAAAATGGCGTAACACCTCTGTAACACACATTAAAAAGGACCAGATTTTATGATGACTCGGTCAACCTCGACTCGGACTTTCCTCGTTTTTAATGATATCATGTGGTATAATAAGATTGCCTGTGGGCATATCAAAATGTTTGCTATCTATGGTTATAGTGACATACTGCTACCAGACTAGGTTGGTAAACCTAGTTCTTAACTATTCCGAATTCAACTTCGTACAAATTCTAGTCAGTACGTAAACTTCCTTCTTAGTATCTTGGTTATAATCAGTCATTTTTTTGAATATAGTCTGAGAAACCATCGAACTATAAAGGCAAGGTTTTAAAAGCTTAACAGGATAAGATCAATACCCTAAATTGTAAATGTGACTATGTTATAATTTATAAATAAATCTTTTTGATTTTGATTTTTTTATTTTTTGATGAAGATTTCTGAAAATGCCTGATTTTGCCCGCATGCAAAATTATGACCTTACTTCCGGTTGGTATTCCAGACATTTTGGGTGAAGTCGGCCAATCCCGCCGCGTGGACGACTCAAGCCTTTACACCCTATACGGGTAAGCTCGTGCTCCTCAGTGGGAACGTTTAATGAGCTGACGACGCTATCGATGGTGAACAATCGAGTAGCACTAATATGGAGTGCGTAACACGGTCTTAGTTACCGCACTGAACCGTATCATCGATCAGTAACCAGTAACCTTAATAGATTGATCAATTACGTCACCACGTGTTTTAGCTAGCTTTGGCGTTACTTCACTGACCGTAACGGCTGTATGCAAATTATTTCGAACAGAACTTAAAATTAAGTGTAAGTAGGAGGCTGATTTTAGGAAAATATGCAATTAATCAAATCTATCAATAACTACATCCATTACTATATAAATTGAGTTATGTCTTAGACATACAAGTCATATTTATATAATGTAGTTTAAAAAAATAGTAAATAAATTAATAATGAATATCCACTACTTCAGGAGTTTTTGTTTTCGAAATGAAATAAATAAAATAAATAGAAATAACTTATCGCTGTTGGCCGCAGGTGGCCTTCACAGCTTCACCGGACAATAGGCGAGCGCAGATTTGTGCGAGTGTTCAGGAGTGGAGACCGCGTCTGGCAATCGTAGTGGACGCCCTCCGGCCTAATGGACAGATGTCAAGCGAAAGGTCTCTGGTAGTGACTAGATGAGGAATTAGGGATGATCGATGTTAGAAAAACATCGATGTTGACATCGATCTTACCATCGAATCAAAAGTATCGATGTACGATATATATCGATCGAAAGACATCGATATTTCTCAAACATCGATGTTTTTGTAAACAAATCAAACTGTTTATTGTATTTATTTCTAATGATTAAATAAATGCACTTTTACACCTAGAAATCACAAAAATCATTAGAAAATATAACATTCCCAGTATTTTTAGGGACACTTTGTTAAAAAATTCACTTTGACAAACTTATTCGCAAGGCTGTGGTTTTAGTTCGATTATTTTGAGTAGTGTCATCTAGTGGAAAATAGTTGAAACTTGAAAGTCATCTGCTAATGACTTTGCAATATTTACTGAATTTAGTTGAAGCTTCAAATTAGTACACCTACTGAAAGCTAGACCTCGCCCAAAAGTATGATTCACGTTTCGATATTTTATTCAGGTGACATCGATGTTCCGATGATATCGATGTCAACCCATCGATGTTAAAACATCGATAATTTATAGTAAAACATCGATGTGTATTCAACATCGATGAATATCGATCATCCCTATGAGGAATGCGGAGGCCCGGGATATCTAGCGCAAAATGGGGGAGACTTATGTCCAATTTAACCAAATAGCTTCAACTATGGCTACTAAACATTTGTCAGATATACTTTATATTGTGGGCAGTCAGCCTAATTGCTAACTAATATGATAAGAAACCTGTGTGTTGGGTTACGGCCCAATCTCTACACGGCTAAGCTGAGCGGGAAAGCCTGTTAAGATGATGATAAAAAACAAAGCGGAGTTAGTTTTAGTTAAGATAGAGATTCCCACGCATACGACTTTATAGGCAATGACAGTAAAACCAGCCACATAAAAATTTTAATTGAAAAATTACTCTGAAGTCCGTTTAATTTCCACAATTGTTACAAGTTCAGCTTGCCTACGTGTTCAAGAAATGAGGTCATTTTCCTTAAAAGCGTAGCGTGCCGTAAGTAATAACTTTAAATGTCTCGCATTTGTTTTGTTACAAAGAGTACAGGACAGTCAGGACGCTCACCTGATTGTAAGTAATACGCTTGACAATGACAGAGCGACATTGAAGGAGACCAACAACTGATAGACAGTTATAATTCTCCTTCGAGGCCGCACTGCGCCTGTCACCCGAGACAACAGATGTTAGGTCTCATATACGCGGTAATTGTACTAGCTACAGTGCTCTCATCCCCAAACAAAAAAGTGCCTAACACTTCGGTTTTACGGGACAACCTGGCACTGCAGTGGTTCCAACCTAGACGACTCAATATAGAGTCTACTTCCCACCAAGTAAAATGAAAAATCTTATAAAATGGTCTCTTAAAATGGGAATAAATATCGTCAAATTACGTTATTGTTCCTGTACTTTTGTTCCTTATATGCCTTTCAAGAACTAATATATATCACATTGGGAGGTGTTCTTCAAAATACTTCGGTTACATAAAAAGTGCATGGCACTTTAATTTCACGGGTCGATATGCAGGCATGGTGGTACCTAGACAACTCAGTACCGAGTCTACCACCAAGTAAATGATTGAAATAATTTCACACGTGCGTTAATTAATGGCAAGAGCAATAAATTGTTGAACGTTTACAAATGGTATTCTTAAGTAATTTAAAGTGGTTGGGCATAAAGTTGCATATATTACGAGTGTGTTAAGACATAGTATAAATTTTGTATTGAGCGCAAAATGCAGTTAATAATTTTCAACCCAAGGAAACAGATAGACATGTCTTCTATTAAGAACCATTTTGAAACTTGGGTAGAACTATTATAAAGAATATTACCTACTAATTTGAAGTAACCATATCTAAGTTTAAAATCTAATGGAATGCAAAGCATTTTCTTATGCCTAACTGGTATTTAAGTTTTAAAAAACCTCTTATACAAATATTTTCCAAAGTTCTAACACTTCTAATGCTATACTGTTATGTAAAGTGGTATTTTCGGAATAACAAACACAATGAGGTACTTGACTCGTATCTAATTTTAGTTGACACTAAACTCCTTACTTCTTCTTCTTACCGGTTCTTCTTACTTATGATTTTATTTTATTATAATTCGACTGATACTGGACCACCATGATTGCCCTGTCATTTACCATCTGAAGGTCTCGCACCGCACGAATGGCCAGTTCTGGCAGGACAGTTTTACTCGTCACTGATTTTTTACATGTTTTATTTTATTAAAAATAACTACTAAATAAGTTGTTGCATCTTGCAATGTAGAAACTTTTACTTTGGCATTCTGTTGTTTTATGATATGAACATAAACTTCAATTTTTTTTCAATGGCCTACCCATTAAATAATAATTCCTACTAAAATCCTACCAAATAACTCCAAAACACCTTTGAAGTTCTCTGAAATATTTATTTTTAATTAATGGCCGAACACAATCCGACAAGAGCAAACTAGTTTGCTTACTCGTACTCATAGATTTTATTTATCTCAATGCTCGTACTATACTGAATGATATACGACCTCCATCTAGTTACTTATTAGGAACACAAGTCAAGTGACGCGGTTTGCAACATATACCTACATATAGTATAACATTCGGTCTGTACCAATTTATTTGTATCTATATGCAAATTTAACGATCTGTCTCCGAGAGATCGACGTAATATTGAGAAACTAAGATACATTTATTCATGTAACTGAGGAAATTGCAGCGCTTTGATTGAAGCTTTGACAGGTCCGAAATAAACACACCCACACATATACCTTACACCACATGTATACCTCAATTCTTAACTGCATTTTTGAAATACGAGTTATATAATACGTATGATATTAAATACTCTTTCTTTGTTTTATGAAACAGATTCGGAAAGAAGTAGGAAACTTCGAAAAAAGTTACAATTATTTATTTTTACTGATTACAATATTTATTAATTTCCCCCCACACGTTTCGGTATTTTTTCAGTCACGGGCATTAAAACCTTGCTAAAGAAGACGGACTTTTAGCCGCGGCGGTGGAAAAAGTACACTCCATGTATAAAAAGTCCTTGCGGATTTCCGCGGACTCAACGCTCACGGTATACGAACATTTGTTGTCCGGAATTGTAGAGATGTGCACGCTATGGAAGCAAATATTCAGAGACTAAAATCCGCCATGAGAATTGCTTCGCCTAATCACACGAGTTCTATTATTTCCGGGGACTCTCACGTACTTATGTCCGATCTGCTCCCTGCATGTCCTTCGTTATTCGGGGGACATTTTGTACGTGGTACTTTTGATCCGTTTACGTTATTCGATACAGTTGTAAGTGATCTATTTTAGCGGAAAAAAATCGGCAGACAAAAATCCATCGTCGACGCTGGCTATAAAAAGCATAGTTTTGGATTTCCAACAACACACCTCTAAAACCGGATACATTAGTTATATACATATCTCACAATCAGTCATAACTTACAAGAAATGAGTCCACGAATATACCCGTGTTATAATAAGAACAATAGCTAGTACGCATACAAATTACAACCAAATGCAGTCCTTGGAGTGCTAACGCCTATTCCTTGTAGCACTGCGATGGATGACATCGGACCCTGAGGTCAGATATCGTTAATTAAACTATTTGTTTCCGCAGCATTGTTTACCGGCAATCAGACCAAGGATGCAAACGACATTACAATACAATTAATCGTTTATTTGGAAGATGGATGTGGATGTAGGGCGAAGGAGGCGTTTCCATTGTTCGACGATTTTCGGTTATGAATGTGATTATATTAATATTTGCGTACTAATTATGAATTAATTTATGATTGAGATAACTTCCTTCTTATTTCAAGGTGGTACTTTAAAACCTGCCGTTTTTAGTGAGCGTTTGAGTTAGCTTCAGATTATTTGTAATTTATTGTTAAAATACTTATAAAATCAGAATACTTAAAAAATCAGAACATGGCCTAAACATAAATCCTACCAAAACAACTTCAAAACACCGTTGAAGATCTCTGAAATATTTCCTATTTCTTAGAACATTCAAGAACATTTTTATTTATTGAAGTGTCAATATTTCAGATATAGTTTCAAAATGTACTATGAAAACAACGAAAGTACTTAAAAGTTTCATAATTTATGTTTTGATTCAAACCCATTCCAAATTTTACAAAAATACATATCAATCAATCAGCCTCCAACACTCCGCTGAACCCATCCACCACAAGCTTCTTATTAGTGGTTAAGGCATACGCACCTAAGTTTCACCCTTTTCATCTCTCACTATGTAGCTTGTAACTAAGAGACTACATTTGCACCTTTGTAGTAATAAAGAACAGTTTTTCGCTTTTTGTGTGTACTTCCATTTAAAATTTAGTTACTTCAATTTGATATAAATAATATGTGCATAATGGTGCTGGTTTCACATTGACTCTTAAATTTAGTAAGACTATCTATGTGTAATTGTTCGTTATCCTATAAAGGGAAATAGTTTGTAGCTGCCACACACGAATGGCAACGACGAAATAATATCAGTAACCCACTCAATGATCGTCTTTTTATTATTAGCAACCATAGAAAAAAAAAACAAAATTTAAAACAGAAAAAAAACACCAACTTGTCAACGAGAAAATCACGGGACGTATGTCGCAATGGACATGTGACAACGATGACTTGATAATTAAGTCGGCTAGACCCATTAACGCCGCGGCCTCAATGATACAAAAGACACTGCAAAATGGACGTCATTTGTTAACGTACGAGAAAAACTCACTGATGCCCCTAACAAAGGTGGGAATTACTCAACGTCCGCAAAAATATACCACGGTCTTATAAATAGTCAATAAGTTACACTGCGAGTAAGGTAAAGCAACAAATTACGAGAATGTCTGAGGTCTTTAGCTAATAAACCTTTTAGATTAGAAAAATATAACGTATGAGGAAAGTTTTTAGTAGGTACCGCAGTGTATATGTATATGTTGTTGTTAATCATCATCATCAGCTCATTAAACGTCCCCACCGAGGGGCACGAGCCTACCCGTAAAGAGTGTATAGGCCCTTGTCGCCCACGCGGGCTCAGTGCTAACATAATTTCAAAAATTCAAAAACTTATTGATACGGGATTTGACCTGCGCCCTCCTGATCAGAAGGCAATACGTGTGAGAATTTTAGGGCAGATGTCGTTCAACCACGTCAAGTTTGTTTTTATTTCTAGTATTAAAATTGTAGGATCACAATTTTTTAAAGATATGATAATATTGAAGCACGTAAATCAAAATTTTTATCAATGTATTATGAATTATGATGCTGCCGTCATTATATTTATTTCTTTAAAAAGTTTTATTTCTTTAAAACTAGTATGCACTGGGTCTGTATATTAAATATAGGTTTTAATAGATATAGACAAAAACAGTGTCAACAGGTCATTGCCCTGAAATGATAAGAAATCGTGGTGACACACACATAAACAATTTGCATGTTCGCAGTCCCACACAAAGTTGTATAAGTAATAATATTACTTTTATTATATCACGCAACGAAACCGACGCATGATCTGTAATATCATCAATAAATCTGTCATCAGATGTGTAATAGATTATCATCAGTCAGAGGCAATGTGACCTGAATTGTAGAGATTCAAATGCTTCAAATATTGACAAATATGTATGTTTATTTGAAAGGGCATAATTGGAATTATAACCCGTAAGAACTTATTGCCATATAATTGCAGCACAATATGGCAGATTGTGCTAGATTACACACGTGAAATACTTACAGTCATAGTGAATTCTATATCTAACATTTAATATTTTTCATAGAGGCGAAACCACAGATTTCCCAATACAGGAGATGGGGCAAGCCGCGTTTAAAGTGCGACAAATGTAAGCTCAACGAGCATACACTGGCTGCCAGTTTACGCTCTATGAGACGAGTCAAGACGCACGAATATTAGAAAAAATTACCGTTTTTTTTTTCAAAATGCCATCCTGTGCAATTGTAACATGCCATCATCGCAATGAAGCAGTAAATTTACCAAGAAATATAATAACTTTTCACAGGTAAGAACCGAAAAGAAATTGCGACACTGGGACTGCCTATAAACTTGGCGGCTTGTCCAGTCTAATGTATATTTGGATGTCTGTGGGCGAAACAAAACCTTTTAACATTACCTACATTCTACGCGACAGGTAGCTATTTTGTTAATTTATCCACTTACCACTGTATTTCGTTTAGCAACAGTTTTATTGTAACAGATTGGAATCTGTAACGCACTGTTTGAATTTCAGATGCACTGTTTGAATTGAAACTGCAAAATATTCTGCTGAATGTGGATATTATGAAAATGGTTTATACGGCCCAATTACCCTTTACCGATAGGCTTGTACCCTTCGGTGGGGACGTTTATGAGCTGATGGTCATGAAGCTTTTTGTGGGGTGAACTTTACGCCATTGGCCGCAGATGGCATTCATATCACAGCTTCAACAGACAAATGATGAGCACAGATGGCTCTCAGCCTAAAAATATGGAGTAGGGAAGCATGAGGTAACTTTGCAAAAGAGATTTTCTCTATGAGTAATAAAATAAATAAGAGTATCTATGGTGAACAATGTATAGACTAGTAAAATCTTAACATAGATACATATTCATTCATATAATAAACACAACCGATGACATTGAGGACTAATTACACACTGAATAATCACCGTGAAAGGGTTATAAGATATATCCATCAGTAGCTTTACCACCCGTTCTAATTAAAACCTTATTGCCTTTAAAATAAAGGCGATACAATTATTGTTATAATTTATGTGCATACTGACATTAGGTGTGAACGGTTCTATTATTACAGTTCATATGCAGCATTGATAAGATAGATTTAATGTAACAGTTTGTAGAGATTTAATTAACATTTCAAGTAGAGCTAAGATAGCGTTTATTAGTTTGAAATTAACTAAAATACACAGGGTTTATTGGCGAAGCGGCGTAACTTAACTGTTATTGAGGAATATTCTTATAGAAAGTAGAAAGAACTTAGGATTTTACGTGCACTACGAAGCACGGAGTTATTCGTGAAATTCGGTGACGAATTCGTATAAATGAAGTTACGGTTTATTCTAACTGCTATTTAGAAAAAACGTAAGTTTTTCTAATTTATTTGAATTCAGAGGTCAACCTCTGAATTCAAATAAATTAGAAAAACGTTACTTTGAATTTTTTGTTAAATTGATTTAACAAAAAATTCAAACACATGCCTTTATATCATAATAAGACCAAATGGCATTTTAACCGATTGGTTTCAGGGATAATACTGGTTTTATTTAAACTCTTGTTTTCTCCATCAGTGAAATGGGGAAAACCATGGTGCCAAGACAAAAAAAAATACGTTTTAGTCATTACAATAACATTCATACCTTAGGATCTTAGCATTAAACAGTGACCATCTCAGCATATTTTATTCAAAATGTTACATAAACCGATTTATTGTTCTTTTCTTTTGCTGTAAAACACCTTAATTTTATTAATTTTAGTATATGTAAGTAAATAGAAAAAAGTGTATTACAAAATATCAAATATTTTAATAGAATACTGGAATATTAGAGTTTAGCTTTATATAAATAATTGGTTATTAGTATCGCATTCAGAGTTTTACTCGTTAACACATTGCAGATAAAACAACCAATGACCATAAACCTCGTGACAAGTCTACTTGTAAGTAGCCTATTATAGTTTTCATACACTTGTACTTACTAAGGTTAAGCCCACAATAGCCTATTAACACGTTTGTCATATCAGCACACACGTTCATAAATCTCAAACTATATCACGATACAGGCAAGTTTAATAAAAGGCCACACCTTAACCCTCATAAGTGCTCTATTATACTTCTCATGCAAATAAGGTACACACATTCTAGTCACAAATGTTATTTATAGCACTATATGAAATTGAAATAAGCTATTTTAAATGTTTGCAATGTACGTAGAGGCTTGGAGACGCAATTAGGTTGCAACAGTTAAGAAATATTTACGAGCTTATGATATGAAGTAAACTGGGGATTACCATGAAAGTATAACAAGGAAAACCAATAAAGTTGCATAATGTTGATAAAATGAAATGAAATGAAAATATATTTATTCAATTTGGGTCCATAAAGAACACTTATAAATGTCAAATTTGATTCTACCACTGGTTCGGACTGTTGTTGTCCGATGATATTTATTGTAGCGTATTTATTGTACTGATCAAAGACAGATATATTTTTATACTCTGTAACCGTCTATGTACTTATGAAGTTGCATAAAAGGTAATGCA